>JAZGTJ010018725.1:0-11286 GCA_036877575.1 Botia almorhae | reverse complement strand
TGCAGGGCAGAAGTGTACCAACACAAACCACATGATTGACTTCCACAGATCCATTTGAACCTCAAATATGTATGTCAATAACATTTCATTGATCAGTAATTGACTGGATGCTGAAGAGTGGACCTTCCAGTGGAATACATCATCTGCAACAGGAGCCCAAATACATAAACAGAGATCTGGATAAAAGTTGACATTATTTTCCCCATCACATAGTCTAAAGACCCATTCACATCACACCATAACTGCTGTTACGATGGAGGCTCCAGCTCTCTCTGCATCGCGTCAACAGCGGGAGCCGTCACCGGAATTCTAAACGGATCATCACGAACTCCACTTCCCATCATGCATCACTCTCCCTTTCTCTTCCGGGTTCATCAGTCATTCACTTCCCATAAATAGCGGCCATTTTCCATTCAACAGTTGCGAAGTTTTGATTTTCCCCGGCATCAACTCTGAGCATTTTGGATCATTTGGATCATTTGGATCATTTGGATCATTGGATCATTTGGTTTTGTCTTTGTCTGCTGCCTGCCTTTTTGACCCGCCTTGTTATATCGACTCTTTGCCTAGCCTCTGCTATACCTGTTTGCTCCTGTTGACCATCGGCTGTTGTAACGTTGTGAAAATAAATCTGCAAATGGATCCAACACAGCCTGACGGTTCGTTACAACTGCAAAGATAACTATAAGCATCAACACACGATAATGCCATGTGTATTTTAAACTCATGTGAGCCCATTAAATTTGAATGGATTTGATTGGCTGTCATTGTTTTATTGTTTTATTATCTGAAAGTGATCCAAACAGTTCCTCTGTCTTTATAATTATAGTTGTGGTGTGGATTGTGCCATTCTCTTGCATTCAGAACGATTTAAAAAACTTTATTTTATGGTTATCATTATTGTCCATAGTGTAAATGCTGAGTTCTGAATGCTGAGAAAACTGATGAATCCCGCTGTCATGTTGCCTATAAATGAAAGCAGAAAAGTCACATTTTCCCATTTGTGATGTGATCAGACAGTACAGCTGGTGTCACATGTGTTCTGACTGTGACCCGAGGCACATGCAAGCAAACTGTCTGTGGGCCTTTCATCCTGCTGGTGGATGGTCCCTGTAAACACATGGACATATTGTAAATGTGTAAATACTGGTGTAAACAGGGGCGTTGAACAGAACTGGCCCTGCTTGTTTCCTCTGATGGATTTGATATGCTATTAAAATGACACAGTGTGGTATCTAAATGCAGGAATGTGCCCTGAGCCATGACACAACTGTCTATACAGCAGGCCTGTTTATTGCTGGATTGTGGAAATAACTTTATGAAAATTTTGTGTCAAGCACAGGAAAGAACAGAGAGCATGTTTACACACAAAAGCTGTGCTGTTGTTGGATTATTGTCTTTTGTCAAAAACTCGCATGAAATGATCAGTGTTGTTTTAGTACAGTCCCACCGGCCTCCACATTCCAGACTGATTCTAGAGTAAAACTGATGTTGTATGTAGAGGACTGATCCTCACAAAGTGTTTTCAGTCATTTCTATGATTTACTGTGAAAATTCATAAGTTCTGAATTGAAACATTTGGTAATTAGTAAATACAATTTTGGTAATTAGTTGTGAGGGATAATTATTTCATGTGCCTGTCTGTGCGTAACCACAGTGACTGAGATCAAAGAAATAGTTGGTAAGAATTTAACACGCATAAACCTGTGCACACCCCCCCTCCCTAAATACATGCAGGAGTGTTACACTGATTCCTGGGTTATTCATGCTTAACTGCAGATGCTCAGGTAAACAATGACAACTGAGCATTATCATTCATCAGCATTAAACCAACTGATAAATTAACATTCATCTCAGGCAACCAGAATCAAGCTTTTATGGTGAAAAATGGACGACTGAAGAACGTCAAATTTGTTGCATAAGTTCTTTGTTTTCTGATTTATGATGTTAATTTGATGATTTACAAATTGATTTGACTACATAATGTATAACAGCTCAGCTGAATACATGGACACGCAGCTGTATTCTGTAAAAAAGATTAAAAATGATACACATTTTAATATGGAACCTCAAAGGGACATGATGATGAAAAAAATGATGTGATGGGAGAAAAAGAATTTGCAAAGATATCTGTGTGTTGTGATTTCAGCTCTGTAGGTAAGTGTGGTATAATTCTTATAACTGTAACCTTACAACACAAAGCTAATAACTTACCGCGAAAGATCTTTCTCCAATGTAAGCGAGTGCATCCAAGATCAAGTGATGCTTTGCAAATACAAGCATGAAGCACGGCAGAGAAATCTCGTGAGAGAACACCAACTTCTATCACATAATTATAAAGTTACGAAGTTTCACCATCATGTCCCTTTAGTGGCTCCGTAGTAACTTGTGACTGACATAAAAAATGAGAGTATGAATGTTAAAAGTATAGATTATAGCTGAACTATTACTGAACGAGCAAACAGACAATTCTGCTGAATTGAAACGTCACTCAGCCCGATTATTACTGCGAGGACACACGCCGAAGATGGATCACAACACTTTCAACACTGTCCGCTCATGTGTGCTGTGATGCTCTGACACTGACTGATTTTTCACAAATTTAGACAAAAGTAATTACAGATCACAAGAATAGATTTTTGCTGTATTCATTTCTTTTCTATGAACAGTTCTCTCAAAAATGTATTTAAATGTGGTTGTCACATTCATGAATGTCAAGTTCAATAGACATCTTTACCCATGACTATATGTTGATTTCTACCTCAAAACTGTCTTTAAAAGAAATTAAATTTTTGTTATGAATCTTGTCCTCTAAACTCATGTTTTTTTAAACATTATATTTCATTTGCAATAGCTGTTAGATAAACACAATAAAAGCATACTAATGGGGTCAACTTTATAATGAAGGCAAACACTTCAGGTCATTCTGATATGTTTGGTAATTGTAAATGTGTGTCAACTAGCCTTGATATTGTTGGCAATATTAAATCTTTAACCTTTTAAAGCCATTGAAGCAAATATATGCATTATGAGATGTATAATGAATCTAGTCCAAGATTATAAAATGTTTAGCTCTGTCTCACAAACCTAGTTACCTGAGCTCTCAAAGTCGATGTATGAGGCTTCCCAGGTCTCTGCCATGCCCACGAGTGTGTTCTCCATGATCTGGAGGTCTGTCGTGGGACAGTTACATTGTGGGAACTCTTCAGCACACTGACAGATGCACTGGTTGTTTTGGCAGACGTATTCTCCCTCTCCATTACACATGATGTAGCTTAGAGCCGACTGGACGAACTTCTCCTGCAGGTACTCAGGAAAAATGACCTGTAAACCTGTGAACCGGAAAGAGAATTGATGTTGAAATCATTACGAAAGACATCGATTTCACATCAGTGAGCAACAGGTAGAAGGCGCTGCGGATAACAAAACTTTATTTCATATTAAACGCTGCATCAGGAACTCAAGCCCTATGTGAGTGTTTGCTATACAGTATCTTAGAGACTGTAAATAGGTTGTTTGCAGCTGGGCAGCAGTCAGTAAATACAGAACACAGCTCTGTGACAGAGAATAATTGCTGTCAGAGAAAAGTTTTGTCAGAGGTCTGCTTGACTTTGAACTGTCCTCTCAGAGTGAGAGGCTTTACATAATGGAATAAAACACAAGAGTGATTGATGTTCTCTGTCTTGATCTGCTTCGGCTTATTTACCAGTGCTGTCATAATTTCCTCTGCTGTGTGTGTGTGTTTATGGGTTCTGCACGCGTGGCTGTGTTTGCGGGTGTATGTGTCATTATTTCATTAGTGCTGTTGCTGAGACTAGTGCTCAGACTGAATTAAACTCATTTCACAGACTTACACTGCTGGAGGGACACGAGATGCATGAAGACATCAAGAACGTTCCACAGACAACACAGAAAACCACAAAGAGAAAGAAACACCCTGACCAATGAGCTTCTATAAACACCCTGACCAACCACCTAGCAGTGAGTACCAATCACCCTAAACACCCTAGTAACACCCTAGCAACCACCTGTCACCAGCAGTGACCTATAACCCTGAATTTTGAAAATGAAAACTTGAAAATGTAAACATGATAATCTGAGTGTTCCTGTAGCTCAGTTGGCATTGTGTCAGCTGCGCAAAGGTTGTGTGTCCGATTCCCAGGGAACACTGACAGAACTGACAGAAGTGTACCTTGATACCACTGTATGTCATTTTGGATAAAAGCGTTTACCAAATATGTAAACGTAAATATGATGGTTTGTGAAACCTTCACTCATGCAGGTGTATTAATCAGTCCTGAGAGATTAAATGTTTTCAGCATTTCACAAACACTTACATGATACACTTATAAAAAATAAGGGTTACAGCGCCACCAGTGGTATTTTTTTATTAACAGATAAACAATGAATCGCACCTCAGATTCGCTGTACCTTTATAGAACTGATAAAACTCGTTCCAAATGAATAAACAACATCCGTTTCTAAAGGCAGGAAATGTGTAACATGCATTCACAGATCAAGTGTGCATTTACACATGAGACAAAAAACAAATGTGCTATCATTTATAATGAACAGTCAGCATAGTTCATCAAATGCAAAAGGACAATGGTTAAAATTGACCTGCATATACTGACATTTGTTGATACTAGTAATTACAGTAGCAGGCAGCACATTACATAACAAACCACCCAGAACACAAATGCAACTGCATAGCGACACACAGACAACCACTCAGAACAACTGCCTTAGCATCACCTTGTCAACCACCCAGATGCTCCTAGCTTTGTTTCAGTGAGTTTTGAAAAGAAAAAGACCACTTACATTTACTTTAAGAAATGTAACACTGTAATCGATTATCAGTTTATAATGACAATAAAGTTAATAGCTTACAGTTTCCAGAAATAGTTTTTGTTATGCTGGTTGAAAGTCTCTTCACATCCTGATGTTAGCAATCACAACTAAAGTGCTGTAAATATATTTATTTTTTTTATGGAAAGAGGGAGGACCATACAATGTTCATCCAATCATTGTGTTTAGTCTGAATTTAATGACAGGATGTCCTACTTACCTGTCAAACTATGTATGTGGTCATGTGTTGGAGGGGGCGTGGCTTTAAGAAGTGCTCTGAAGGGAGGGTGGGATCCTATGCTTTCAGATCTAACTTGCTATTACTAGCTTCTCTGAAATCACCCACCCTACCTTTTAGTTCCAGGATTATGTAGATTCTTTGCGTTTCTGTTACTATAATCAAAATCAGAACAATTGATTTGACAGACAGGAGCAGAGTCTGATCATATTTGATTTGAGTCAGTGAGACCGCCGCTCTCTCCATCAGCCTGTCTGTGGAGCCCCGAGCCAACATTCATTTAGCTTGATGTATCCCTGCTTCTGCAACTTTAATGTGATTTGTGGGGGAAACCAGATGGAGGGTTCATGGATGGTTGCTGCTCAATGACAATGGAGGTGCCAACAGCACTGGGTCCACAATAACACACACACATTTTCGCCTTATGGGGACTTTACATAGACATAATGACTTTTATACTGTACAAACTGTATATTCTATCCCCTAACTCTCACCCTACCCCTAAACCCAACCATCACAGAAACCTTTCTGCTTTTTAAAAAAAAGTATGTCATTTAGTATGTTTCATAATAAGTTTCCCTCGTGCCCGTCCCCACAGTGGTAGAAAAACAAGCACACACACACACTATTACACTAACACCTGCACTGGTGGTCTGAGTAATCAGCCAGAGAAGCTTTCTAATATATATATAAAATAGTAAAATATATCTTTTGCATAAATTACAGGTATTCCAACATATAGTATGTTAAATAATGTATGAATAATGATGAATAAAAACTTGATGAGAATTTAAGGACAAAGTGTGTGTATTTGTTACGTGTCAGGACTCTTATTTTGAAGTTTTTGTTTGTTTCACTGTTTCACTGTTGTCACGCGCATCCTGTTTGTAATCGCCATCACCTGTTCATCGTTGATTAGCCATGCTATTTAAGTTCCCTTGTTCTGTGTTCAGTTTGTTGGTTATTGTTGTATGTTGCGCAATCAGTTTGTTGTTAACCCCATCACTTATATGGTTAGTTTTTGTTTATTAAATACTTTTTGTGATCTAGCTTCTACATCTTGTTCAATTTTGGCTCCACTACCCATCGTAACAGTATTTATCAATAGTGTCACACATAGTGTCACTAGATAAAGATTTAATTTCCTTTGAGCAAAATAAAACAATGTTGTTATTTTTTGTGGTATGGTGAGGTAAAAAAAAGCCGGCATGTTACTGACAGATCTGGTGAGACACATCTGTCTCTTTATTTACCAGCAATTTCCTCCAGTTTCACACTTACTGCAAATGTCAGAGAGAAACATGCTGACAGAGTGAGCAAACACTGAGGTGTGATGCATGTGTATATACATCACAGAATTTCTTCACACTGTATGATGTGAGGAGCTCTCCTCTGAGGAGACATACAGTGAGGAGTAATCAGGTAACACACGACTCATTCATCTCATCAGAGTTTTACCACTAACACACCATCAAATCTGACAGACTTTCCAACCTTTCCCTTTGAGTAAACACACACGTCTCTATTGCTTTGGGTCTTAGTCCTGGAACTGTGCTTAGATAAGAGATATCTCCTAAATACCAACCAATAAACGTATTTGGTCCTGAGGCTTTAACTATTGACCAGCTGCCGTTTGTGGTGCCCTTTAGGCAGTTAAGAAGCAGCTTATTTAAATGCTTAACCGTGTCTGTGGGACTTGGCTTTGACTGCTCATCACAGACAGGGCTATTTTTATGTATCCTGATGGTGTGCTGAATGGGACCCATTAAAGAGTTCACGGACTTGTGGCAAATGACACCAGGTGTGATGCCACGCTCCACCTCACCAGCAAGGGTTTCAACAAAGATGAACTGATCATTGTATGCCTGCAAATTCACCAGATAATCGCTGCTTAAACTGATGGAGTGAGTGGCATGACTTGAATATGGTACGGTGGCTGAGAGAGTTCAACAAGCTGCAAATCGTTACAACACAACCAATATCAGAAGCGCGCTGCAAATACAGAAGGGTGCTGCAAATAAAGAAGGGTACTGCAAATTCAGAAGCGCGCTGCAAATACAGAAGGGTGCTGCAAATAAAGAAGGGTACTGCAAATTCAGAAGCGCGCTGCAAATACAGAAGGGTGCTGCAAATACAGAAGGGTACTGCAAATTCAGAAGCGCGCTGCAAATACAGAAGCGCGTTGCAAATCGTCACAACACAATGGAAATGTTTCAAAGGGACCCTAACAAGTGACAAACCCGACTGGGACCTGCTTATTGTTCAGTATTTGCAGGATATGCACAAAACACCAGTTTTGTTTTACATTGCCAAAATATGTATATTTAAATAATTTACTTTAATTTAATTTATAAATGTTTCTATTTATTGTGTTATAGTATTTTGTATTGGTTGTGTTTTTGTGTATAGTATTGTGTATTATGTGGTTCTTTATATCACTGGTCAAATCAAGCTTTTGCTTTAGTAAGCACTCTGTAAGTCTGTGATAGAACAAAATAATTTATTATCTACACAACGCTTTGCACATTAGTAATAACTGAGTAAATATGAGCAAGGTAATACACAAAAATGAAAACAATATCATCAAAAATGCCTTGATACAGTTCAATAGATGAATAGCTTGTGTAATGTGTAAAATACAGTAATTAAAACAGTAAACATAGTAGTATAGAATGAACTGTTATTTAGCTGAGGTGGGTCTTGAACCGCTGTCTGTCTTGTCAGTGACGCAATCTGTACAATGCATTGAAAAAAGCTGTTTTAAAGGCAAGATTGTCATAGACCACCAAAAAAGTGTAGAAATGACTGAGGACTTTTAATTTTTCATTTTCTCTTTCTTTTCTTTCTTCTCTCTTTTTTCCTCTTCATCCACTTTTTTCCCATCCTCAACAAGACCAATGTTCCCCAGCTTTGGTGCAGTCACTGAACAATAAACAGGTCCCAGTCAGGTTTGTCACTTGTTAGGGTCCCCCCAACATTTCCATTGTGTTGTAATGTATTTGCAGCGTGTTTCTGTATTTGCAGGCCACTATAATACGGTGTTAACTGTTACAATCACATAAGAAATACAGAGCTCTAAATGCAACAAATCATTAACTGCCCCTCCCTCACAGACTAGAGGCTGAGCGGGACTCATTTAAAGGGTCACAGCTTTATAAGATGGCACACTGCAGGAAAGCACAGTTCATTCTGTATGACGCCCATTCTTTAAAATAAAACCATAACATGTGCTTTTAGCTCAGAGACGGCACAGAGTCTCAGGGCCGAGGGGAACATCCTACACACCAGCCAATCAATAATGCACCTCCATAGAAATCACAAGAGCAGATCCATTTCAGCAGCGGTCTCAATCTCAAAGAAACACTTTTAAAACAACAGTTTAACTACAAAATCATCATAGAATAAACACTGACACTTATTCCAGAAGTATTATTAGTGCTTTCCTTTTTTAAATAAACCCTCTGTCAACAGTCAGCCTCTGTGTGGAGCTTGTGTGGTTTGCAGTACAGATGTGAATGCCCTCACATTGTATTGTTTGTTGAGTCGACGTGCTAATATTCTACATGATCAGCCTTTTGCCTAGTGAATGATAAAAGTGGGAATTAAACACCCAGAACACATTAACAAGCAATCTAGAAAAGCAATTGCACTTAACAGGACTGCAGTAACAGCACAGCAACACCCTGGCAACCACCCACAATAGCCTAGTGCTGCTAGTTTGTGATCAGTATCACTCGCTGTCAAAGTGAAACACCAATGTTACCTCTGAACACTGGTAGTAAAAGCACTAAACATATCACACACTGAAGTGATACAATCTGTTTAAACCAGCTGATCTCAGCATGAGAGCAAAAATACTGCTTAATAACTACTGACAGAATAAAATCCAGCAAAAAATGACATCTGATTATTAGGGAAGCTGTAAAAATGACTAATAAGCACAAGTGTCAATACGGTCTGATTGTACAGGCGGTCAGTCAGACAGAAAGAAGAGAGCAGCTAAACAGTATGAAGACGTCCATCTAAAGACTAAAGCAGAAATGACATGCTGCACTAAAGTGCTGACTGACGTATGCGGTGAGACATCTGCAGCACTGAAACACTGTGAATTACTACAATTATCTCTGGTCAGTTCACAGGTGTTTGTACTCACTTCACAATGAGAGGATCAAGTTGTAGGTAGTAAACAGCAGAGATGTAGTCAGTCTACAGCAGTCTAGTTTTATTTGACTGTATTGTAACTGAAAGAAACCTTATAAAAACAGGCTCGGAACAGAGCAGCACAATTGACTCTTTCTAATACAGTTTGATGTTGTTAGGCCAATGATCCAATACAAATGCACAGCACACACAAATATTGGATAAAATGGTTCATTTGACAATTAATAAGATAGAAAAGCACTTTTATGAAACATTACAATTATGCATTTAATGTTGTATATTTATGACTGATCCTTGGCATAGCTCACCTGCATTATTCAATCTGTTGCAGTGTTTCTGGCAGTGGCGTCTTCATTAAGGATACACGTGATGCAGATTTGCGGTATGTTGGCACTATCTAACAATCTGCCTTTTACAGCAGCCCAAAACACAGGTTGACTCCACACACAAACACACCAACGTAGATTTCCTCACTGCACAATACTCTCTGACTCTCTGTAGTTCAGCACACATATGATGCCTCAGGCACTAAGCAGGCATCTCACAGGTTTCTGAAGTATAGCTGTAAATCTCTCAGTCATGCAGGTCATGCATGCATTGCTCTACAACATCAGGAGAATCAGACCTTTCCTGTCCGAGCATGCAACACAGCTCCTAGTCCAAGAGCTCATAATATCAGAGCTGGACTACTGCCCTACTGACTGACCTTCCAGCCAACACAACCAAACCTCTGCAAATAATCCAGAATGCTGCAGAATGTCGGCAGAACTACGTACTGCAAAGGTAATGTGAAGTCACCAAAACTATTAACTACTTTTCAGCATCTGGCAGCATTTCAACAGCAGATCAATATGTCTGCACACAGGATAAGAGCAAACATTTGCACTTAAGCGTCGTGTTGTAAATAAACAAGTGGAAATACCACTAATATCAAGCTGTCACCAGCATCAGAAAACTAAAAGCAAATCAATAGAAAAACAACATGTCCTGCAATTGGTTTGGAGGATGAGGGTATAGAAAATATATTTACTGTCAGAGCGGCTCTCAGAGAGGAGGGAAACGGCTGATTTAACGCCCCACTAGTCCAAACAGAAGCTCCCTTTTGATTGACCATCTCCAATTGAGAGCTGACCTCAGGGTCACGGAGGAAGGATTTCATCAGCCGCCTGACACTCGGCAACCGGAAGAGTGAATATAAGTATACTGGTATCAATCTCTTAAATGATGCACCATTATGGAAGAGCTATGCCCAGCCAGCGAATGATCTCACAGGAATCAGGCTTTGAGACATCCGTCTGCAGCTGCTGCAGTTAAAGCCAACTGCACTGTGTGTCATACTGTGCTGATGGTCTTTCGATCTGTATGGCGTGAGGAAGTGAAGGACAGAGAGTCTGATTATTGTGCATGGAGGAACTCTACGTTGGCGTGTTTGTGTGTGGAGTCGACATGTGTTTTTGCTTCTGTCATGAAACAAAACCCAGATTTGATCGAACTCTCAGAGCTCAGATTGTCTTCAGGCTGAAAAGATCATTTATTGAAACTAAGGTGCAAAGGAGGTCATGTACTTCAGAATTCATTTTATTTTTAATGATTCCTGATCACTGTAGTTTGCTAACAGATCGTCAATAAGTTTTTACTCATTTCTTAAAGGTACAGGGCAAAATTCAGGCCATTTAATTTTCATGAGACAGAAAGAAGGTAAAACAGAAGTGGACCTCATTCTGATACACACCATCTGTTATTCTGTCAATCTGATCATCTCAAGAAAGTAAGAGCATCTCCTCCTCCAGTCATCTCTGAAACATCATCATCAATGTTTCCTCCTCAGTCCAGATATATTCTCCATCCTCAGTTTGTCATTGACACTTCATCGCACATGTCCTCATTGAGTCGTTTTGTGTTTGTTTGTTTATTTGTTTGCTAATCTTCAAAGGAGAGAGGAAGAGAGAGAGAATGAGCGAGAGAGGCTATGAAGATGAGTATGTAATCCATCAAGCGGCAGATGAATTGCCTGTGGGGCTGTTTAATTTATTTGCACT
>JAZGTJ010018724.1:0-11286 GCA_036877575.1 Botia almorhae | reverse complement strand
ACACTTCCGACTGGTGCTGTATTTACAAATATAACACATTGCATCGGGCCACCCCAACACAGTAAACGTGTCTAACCTGATGTAGTTTCGATTGCAATGACATAAGTTATTTCACTACAGGTTGTATGCGTTTATAACTGTATATGTAAAAAATACAAATCTTGTCACATTTGTAGTGTCACATTTAAAAGTAATGAATGCTCCAATAATTGAGTACACTGGTAACGAATAATACCATGTGAGCAGACAGCAGCTCAAAGTCACGCAACCGGGTATCACAATGCTTGTAATTAAAACTATGTTGTTACTGTCATATCAAACAACACTCATATTTGATAAATCAACAAACAGTTGAGCTCCAGACAAGAGATTGATTAGAATCAGACATGCTTGTGTATGATCAGACCCTCTCTCCAGAAACTCGAGACATACGCAGTATAAAACATGCCTGCAGGCCTACTGCGGGTAACCGATGGCGTGGATGATCATAGATCAGGGCTGTTTAACTGGATCTAGGCGAGAGTGTGTGTTCGTGTGTCGGGCCCTGCCCGTGTCCGGTACCCTCAACACAGCTGATGCAACCACCAGAGATCAATACGGTATGAAACCGGATGATACCCGGTTACCGCCCGGTAAACGTTCGATGTACACTAATCTAGACACGAACAGGTTTGTTAACATATCTCATTGTTGCTTGTCTAAATGCATTGTGTCTCTTAATTGCTCTAAAAGTAATAAAAGGGGCACCTATGTGTACCATTTTAATGGCTGGAGACAATAAGCTATCAGCGCTCACATCAGCAAAATAGACTGTCAACAGGTTTCGTCATACGTCTGTCTACGATCACACAGATACAACGTAACAACATTAAGATACAAAGTTGCCAATCATAATAAGGGTGATTTGTTACGATTTATCGCAGACTTTCCATCCGGCCGCTCCGCGTCACTACAGGCTGCGCAAAACCGCAGCGCGTTGGATCAACGCTGGTTACGCCAAGCGTAAACACCCCAAACCGGCAAGATCTTCAGATCTCTGCGCCAAAATCACACACCAAACAAATAATACTCACCCGAGATCTACGATCGGGCCTGCGGGATCACCGGGTGTCCACCGGGTTCAAATCCGCCCTGTCATGAGAACGTTTCCCGGGGACAGAGAGGTGAATGGGAGGGAAGAGATTAGCCTGCGTCTCTGTAACACACACATCCACGCACACACGCAAGGAGGGAGAATGCTGGAATGTGACGTCTGGTCCGGTTTGCTGACAGAACGCGCACGTGGCAACTGAGGATTGTGGGAATTTGAGTTCAGAGCCATAGATAAACTAAAACAAAAATCTGTTATTGAGCAAGTATATGACAAATCAATGTTTAACACAACATCTTACCTTACCCCGATTCCCAATGGTAAATATATGATAATGATTTATAATTTGAGTTGTCGGGTCTGATTTTTTGGGAAATACTAGTTTGGCGTCATAGTTCACTAGTTGTGACTTCAACATACGTAATTAAAAGTATGTAAACTAACCTGCAAATGTTATCAAACAAATTCCCATCAACAAAATCTCTATCATTCAATTAATTAATTAGCTATTACACAAAATTAGATTATAATTAATTAAATTAGATGTAAATACAATACGCCTGAATATTAATTTTACTGAATTTTAACATAATTCCCAAAACCAGGACAAAAATCCCATTTACCCTTCCCACTTCCATGGTCTTACGATATCAAATGCCCTCTGGTGGCCATAATTCTCTTTTAATTTTTTTATGCTCCCTCACCACGTAAATTTTTTGTTCTATGTCGCCCTCTTGTGTACGATCTTTAACAATTTTCTAAAGCGAATTTCATTCAGACTGTAACCGGTTAAAGCTGCAATCAGTAATTTTGGACTCTCTACTGTTATCACTGTTTAAAACATAAACTTGCAGGCTATTTGTGAAGTCATTTTTTTAATTATTAAAGTTTACATTTAAGTTTAAGTTCTAAAAAAATGCTGTATAAACAATTTGCATATGCTGCACAATCTACAGTCTCGGACAGGCGATATTGTAGACAGATCTTCTTTCTGTTTACAGACTGACATTTCCCGTGAAATGACAGCACAAATGATAAATCATTATCATAAATCGTTGCGAATTGGGGTAAGGTAAGGAGATCGTATTGAACGCTGGTCTGTCATGTACTTGTTAAGTGAGTTTTGTTCATTTAGGTCAAAACAGTGTGCAGCTGTAAATAAATGTATTTAATTGTACTGAGCAGATAAATGTCCCGCTGTTATGACATCACTAATATATGACAATGTTAATGTTGTGTTGCTTTCCATAAAAAGTTAGTGTTAATTGTTGTACAGGGCCTTCGACTCTGTTAGAGTCTAGACTCAAGCAGGTTACGCCTGAATCTTAATTTTACTGAATTTTAACATAATTCCCAAAACCAGGACAAAAATCCCATTTACCCCTCCCACTTTCATGGTCCTGTCATAGGGCAACATTTATATGAACAATTGTGTATTCTGAGAAGATTAAAAAGACAACTGAAAAGTCACACCCTCTACATGCCAAAACACACACACACACACACACAAATTAGCACTTGGTGAAGGTCATAGCATGTGATGTCCTTCTTCAACACCTTTTAGTCGCTTTGCCATTTTGGCGAGAAGTGTTTTCATCAATAGCACCACTGCCAAGCTCCAAGTCTTACACACATTTACACACGCACACACACACACACACACTTAGAAGTCTCCTGAAGTTCCACACTCTCCAGATGGCAATAACACGTTAGCTGTCACTGTCAGAGATTAATTAATGTTCCTGGTGTGATCTATCTTCCTGCAGACTGCAGCACTCTCTTCCTCCGTCCTCTCTATCACTCCATCTCTCGCCCGTCCCGGACAGCCTGTCACTAACGCAGCCCTAGAAACACAGCATCCTCTGATTTGCCAGAGCACCTCCACATCCTCCAGTGAGAAACAAGGATGCCAAATATTAGCGTCACTGAGGCTGCTGGCGGCTTTCGTTCTAAGACTCGGGATGTTATTACTCAACAACAGAACTCAAACTTTCCATTTTATATAACCACTTATTTTTTCAAAAAACTTTGGTAGTGTATTAGTAGTGTATTAGTCATCATATAATGAAACAAAAGCCAGGGTTCGATTGCCATGGTAACTTGTCCGAATAATACCATAAAACTTTTGGGTACTTTTTTTATTAGTGTCATACAGTCATAAAGCCTCTGCTCGTGTTTATACTGAGGTTTGCATAGGGTTCAAACCTACAATCACAAATCTATCTACTGTATCATACAGTCCTGTGTGTCTGTTATGTGTCGGCTATAGCTATACATGGAAAGAGTCTGTGCAGTATGTCAGTTGGGTTGTGCGATACATTTTGCAATGGTTTGTGGGTAAATCAATCCCTTATTTAAAGTACTAATGGCTATTCCATATGTGATACTCATTCAGGAGAGTGTCTAAAAGCAGGGTGAGCATGAGATGACATCATCAGGAGCAGCTATAAGGTCTGCCATTTCAATACTGGGTTTGTGTCTCTGTGATTCAACAGGGTTTATTGTAATAGTTTGTCATTAGTTTAGTGAGTCACACGGGCGTCGTGCCAGGCTGTGTGTGGGCCGTGGGCTAGAGCAGCCCGGTTTGTTGACTGTTTATTTGTCATGAACCTTTGTGTGTGTGTGTCCCCGTTTAAACTGTCGAGGTGTTGACACACAAACACACACACCTTCACACACACTATTGCCAACAAATGTGTGATTTTGGTCATTCCCACAATACCGTACATATTTAAAAATAGAAAACATAATTCTTTTGTATTATAGTATCTCAGTTAAGTGAACATAAGGGTATAAGAAATATTCTAAAGTCTTTATTTATCACAAACGTTTTTTCACATTTTTTAAAAATTACTAATCAAAACATCCACTTTTTCTTTTGTTTTAAATATCACGTTCCATCCTATTAGATGATTAACATATATTAAAATAAAATTATATAAAATAAAATAAAATTAGCCTCTGGCTGACACTCTTATGTGCACAGACTCTCTATCCTTTACTAAGCAATGGATACAGTAATGGAACTGTAGCATTTAATTTCCATTCTGTTTATTTTTTCTGCATTATCTAAATAATCACAGTTTAATTTAAACTACAGCATATTAACAGAAACCTCCTATACTCTTAAACCCCACTTTATTTACAAGCATATTATTGTTACATTTAAAAGAATTCAAAAGGTACTACATAACAGGAATAAGTCATCTGGTACCTCATATTTTCTCGTAGACTCAACATGTGTATTCATGTACAGACAGTTTTGCGTTTGTTTAGCACTGTAAATACTGCAGCTTTATCCAGACAGAGCGAGCAGAGTTAGCGCAGGGGATGGAAGGCAGTAATTAGCGAGGGAGAGTCAGTTCATGATATTTCCGTGAGGCTGTGGCCTGCGTTTAAAAACTGAAACCTGGAATTATGCAGGACAGCCACCTCCCTGCCCTCTGGTCCACAGCCCCATTCCAAATACACACAACACACATCAGTCTCCAGAGTGAACTATCTCTGCACCTGCTCGAGACAAATTACTCATTCATAGAGTCACTGCAACTCCATGTCACCAGCTGGTATTAGTATGTTTGCTTAAACATCATAAACTTCACATAAAAATGTGAATAAATAGTATACAAAAAATTAAATGTTATAGACATGAAAGAGCTTGTTGAGTACTACCCACAATGCATCACTGACGATGTAAGTGAAATGTAAAGATCCAGTTCAGCTTGGGTGTGACAGTATTGCAGCATGCATAACAATATATAATAACATAAAGACAAACTGAGAGACAAGGTGAGTGAGAGAGATAGAGAGAGATGCTGACAGACAGGCAGTGTACTGTATGCTTAAACAGCTGAACATTTAAAAGTAATTGAAGATTACTGGGTGTTACTAGAACACTAATACTCACCCAGTGTGTGCTTGACTCTTTAGCCAGCAGGTGGGGACAGAAAGCCAGCCAGACAATCAGTGTGTGTGTGTGTGTGTGTGTGTGTGTGGGCAGTTCTCAGTTCATTTCTTGCCTCTTACGGCTGTCCACCATATGTCATCACACCACACCAACAGTGTCAATTGCAATTACAATTGTTTAATTGTTTCTTTGTCTAAGAGCAAATAGATGGAACTGACCAGAACTGATGTACACAATAATAATATATTATAATATATTAATTTATAATTTACAAAACAGTTGTCATGTTTGTTTATTCAATTTTTGTTAATCCTTATGGTCTGTTAATACCAGCTCTACATTGTTTTATTTTTGGGTTCCCAATTGTTTGTGTAAAAAAATGATTAGAATATCAAATATTTAGGTGCTCTTGTTTCTCATATTTGCGGATAATGCAAAAGTTTCTGACGTATGTATTTAAAATTATTTTGAGAACACTTATAAAACAAGTAATGTTTTTCACATTTGATGCTTGTTGTCATGTAAATGTTGTGTTTATATTGAGTTCGCATAAGATAGTTACAGCCTGACATTTCAATGTGTGGTTTGTTTTTTGAGCTATTGTTAAAGGACTTTGGGGTCTCTCGGACCCTCATCACAACAGACGTCTTCGCGCCTGAAGACAGGTACCGCGCTGCGGTGACTCCTCGCGCCCCCTGCTGGCAGAATATGGTACGGTGGCTAGGCCCCCTGCTGCGCCCGCTGCCGGCGTCGGGCGCTGGGTGAGTGTGTGAGCACCCGTTGAGTAGGTGGGTGAGCTGGAAGAGTGTGGGAGAGGTGGTAAGGGGGCAGATGGGCTGAAGAGAGAAGTTCATGGAGGACATAGAAGGTGTCAGGTACATGAGAAGGAGGGTGAGAGAGTGAGAGAGAGACTTTTCCTCACAGTTTTCAACTTACTGATTTAATATTATAAAAAGGAATTTTAATAGATCCATTTTAAAAATGTTTTTTTTTACAGTCTAATGTCAAAGCAGACCCTTCTTAAGGTTAATTAACTGTCTCTAGACCAATAAAAAGTACTTTTTCTTGGATTCTTTAGAAAACCATATACGGTATGTTCTGTTGCTTTAACCCAAAAATAAATTCAAGATCCTGATACAGCCAAAACGCATTATTGACTTCATTATTGCATTAAAGCCTATTTATATTTTTCAAATATTTGTTTGGTGATTAGTGCCACTATTACTATTGCTGATCTGAAAGAAAACTCTGATCCTCAGTGAAACATCAGCGTGTCTCTCTCACACACACAGTTTGTGCAACAGACATGAATAATCTTAAAACCATACAATGCCTTAGCAACCACTCACAATACTTATAGCAACTGCAAAGCCATCACCTGGCAACCACCCAATACACCCTGTTTTGGGCAACATACGTTTCCTTCATAGCATTTATAAATCTATTTTTGTCATTTATATATTTCCTTTTCGTTGTTTCCTATTATAATTTTATAATATTAGTGCTCCTACAAACAAATTTTAAATGTGTTTTGCACAGGTTTAAAAGCCTTCGGTTTTCAATACAGTGAGAGAATGACTGAGTTGAGTTAAATGTGTCACACATGCTAAATGAACTCTGGGTAATTTGTGCTTTAATGAGCGTTCCTGAGAGGCTGATGCTGGTCTGAATTTCGCACTTTGTCGAACAGTCAGGGTTTATTGCTGTTTTCTATTACAATGTCTGTCTGGACACCTTGTTATGCACAGATCGGCACACACTTGCTGTGTGTGTGTGTGTGTGTGTGTGTGTGCAGACGGCCCTTAAACCTCTATGTCTTGCTTCCAGACAGAGAATCATGTCATGAACTTGTTAAAATGA
Source organism: Botia almorhae (assembly GCA_036877575.1). NCBI lineage: Eukaryota > Metazoa > Chordata > Actinopteri > Cypriniformes > Botiidae > Botia > Botia almorhae. The sequence goes on along the minus strand of JAZGTJ010018724.1, from coordinate 4,429 downwards.
CCAAATTTTCACATTCTGTCCCCCATTTCAGTGACCCACATGTCTATTTGTTAAACACATTTACCCATATTGTATAAGCAGAGTCGGTCTGGAGCTTCATTTAGCAACATCTTAAAGACAAGAAGCTTCTATGATGTGACAGACAAAAATGTTTTATAATTTTTGATCTTGGAGACTATAAGCTGTGCTTTTTAGATAAACAATTAAAGTAGCATCTTATTTATTGGACCCTAAGATGAATGAATCTGTTTAAAGAATCAGTTTTGGGAAACTGCTACTACTGGTATAATTAACAAGACACTGTACTAAACGCATTATCTGAAATATTTAAAATATCAATATGTATTTGTTGCATATTTATGTACATATTTTTAAGAAAATGAAGGAATTTTCTCTTAGTTTTCATCAGGATTTCATTGTTTACACATATAACTGCCTCATCAAGCCGTTATTCCTGTAAAAAAAGACCAGTGTGCTTTACATGAGTCTCAAAACAACTAAAATTTAAAAATCTAATTATAAGAATTTTAAATTCTAGTTATTAGAATATGAATTCCAAATTTACTGTGACCAGATTAACTAAAGCTTTGTTTTAAAGTTAGGATTAGTGATAAATAACTGTTGGTAATTTGCAAGACCGTAACCACTTGTCAAAGATTAGTATCAAAGATTTGTATCAATGATACAAACAGTAATAGTTTGTATCACCAGTGTCAAAAATAATGATTGTTTTTAAAAAGATTTCAAAGCTATCTACCTGTGTTCTATCCGTCAGACAAACAGATGGTCAGACTTCAGACTTACACCACTGGTTAACAAACGGGGGTTTACACCTGTTGTGTGTGTGTGTGTGGAGGGGGTTGCATTTCAGTGTGGCAAACCCTGATATACCGCAGTTATTAACATGGTACACATTACACATGAACGTCTTACTGGCAACTATATTAACAGATATGAAAGCATTAAAAAGACGCATGTGGTCACACACACACCCTCATGATCTAATTACCATGCAGTTAAGGTTTCTAAAATGGTGGTGACAGATGAATTAAAAGAGAAAGGAGAATGGCCAAACCCATGAAACAGAGAGAGCAATCTTAAAACCTGTCGGTTAGGAGGAAAGACCTGGATTAATTAGTACTTAACTGCATCATTTACACACCCTAAGACACACATTAAGCACATTGGATTCCTCTGTTGTTTTTCAACACACTGCAATTAATGTTCATCAAGGTTTCTATAACGTTAGTTGTCCTGTGAAGTAAACACTGATTGAATTGAACTGAAACATAAAGAAAGTTTGTGGATTTAAAACCACAGAATCCAACAATAAATCAATCCAGCATCCAGAATATTAATCAAGCCCAATGAACAACCAACATGAGCAACATAGGGGCAAAGGGAAGTTATACAGATCAAAAACTCAGTAGGGTTCATCACATTTTATGGAGAATGACCACATCAAACCAGGTTGTGTCCTAGTTAGGACCAAAGTGTACTGGGGAAGAACACTTACCCCACACCCTCTGTTCATGTCTTAAAAACATGCCCTGTTTTGTCAGAGGGGTGTAAAATTAAATCAAGTCCCACTGGATACACTGGCTTTCTCTAAAACTTGCCAAAACCAAACCCATATAAACACTAACGACTTTACCAGCCTAATGTTTAATTAGACCAAACCCCTGCCCTCCTTTCCTGCCCCAAACAGACTGGAGCACTGCACACAATAACCCCCAGCGTCGGGCTGGGACACCAACCGAACGCTGTGACTGCATGTTCACTTTCTGCTGGGGAAAAGTCTTCATGTATGCGTTACTGTATGTCTCGAGTTCATAGAGGATATGAAATTAAAATTAGAATGAAAGAAAATGAAGCAGGCTGAAAAAGAAATAAACATTATTAACAAACTATTACTGTTGCTTGCATTATGACTAATTAATGTAATACAACTCATTTCTTAAATTAGCATAGATTAAAGGCAATGCAACAAACAAGAATTACCTTTTTCTTTTTAGAGTAATAAGAACTTTGGGAAAAATATCTTAAAAAAATTTTACGGTGCCAAAAATCTTAAACTGTCTTTAAAGGCTGTAGTTTTTTAATAATATATTTTACATTTTTGGAATATGAATTGCACATTCTTCACATACTTTGTGATGCTCAGGTTCACACAGGTGTACTAGCAGTGACCACAGGTGCAGTCCAGCGCATTATCATTTTAACTAACATTGGACAACCAGTGTCCAAGTACCTTTTGACCTATAAAATCTGTAGTTTTATGATTTCAAACCTAACAAACCTCCTTTTGTCAAATGTTTGGCATCTTTCTGTAAAATACATGACACTGGCTTAAATATTTTGTTTTCTAACGTGATACCATTCTGACATTTTCTGTAGATTAAAATATAGAATACAAATATAAACTAAAAACATAACCTATGTATTAGATCTGGTTGACTTCACATAATGTAGCACCTAAAGAGTTAATATACTTTAAACCCCAGACCCAAAACCACAACATACTCTACACACACACCAGAAGACCTCAGGAAAGTGTGTGTGTATTTACCTTTGGTCTCTACATCAATGGTTTTTAGCATTTGAACTTGACTTTGTGGGCAGACACTTGCTCTTTTGGGAAATAGTTAAGGGTGGGTGGTGTATGTGTGTTTGGGTGGAGGGGCTATGACAATGGCCGTGTGTGTGTGTCAGCAGACAGATGTTAAGACCCACAATGCGGTATGCCATGGAAAGGGCGTGTGTCTGCAAACCATGGCTTCTTTCTGAGTGTGTGAATCTACAAATGCAAAAAGTCTTATATTTTGGGGTATGTTTAAGGGGTAGAAAACATCATTAGCTATGTATGATAAGGAAACTGAAAGTGTATATTAAGTAAATGTGTAAGTATGTGACTCTAACCCGTGTTACAACATGTTTGTGGTCTTGTTCTGCTTGTAGTCACATTGTTTTACCTGTTTTGTTATTCTAAACTATCACACCCTCACACCTCACAGAAATCTCATGCTGTCATGAGTGTATCCTCAGAAAACTCACATTGAAACACATGCGCACGCGTACGTGTACGCGCACACACACAAACGCATATTTGACAGTTCACCTTACACTTCCATTCACAATTATCAATCATCAAATGAAACATTTAAATCAAACTGAATAATTTAAATGTTTCATTTGAGAAGTCATATTTGTAATCAGTATGTTCTGAAATATCCTTAAATCAAGATACATTCACTAAAAAGCTCTGAAAAACAAACAAACTGTAAAAACCAAAATATGTGGGCTAAATCTATGGTTACCCTGACACAATTCTGTCTTTCTCTCTCCCTGTGTCTGTCTATCTGTCTGCCTGTCTTTAGCGGGACCCATTTGCAACTCTGCTAACCTGCAATTGTACTGCGCTCTACATTTAGCAGTTGGAATGTTAGGGTGGGCTGAGTGACTGACACACAACAAAGCTAAACACAAGGGTGTAACTCCCCGCTTCACATCCTTCTCTGAAACCACCCGCTGGCCCAACTGCAGGGAAACACAGCCGTCACGGTCATCCAGCCCTCCCCACCCTCAATATAGACTTCAACTTCTCAACCTCTTTATCCCTTTCTCTGTCTCAGCATCGCATTGAAGCTTACTAACACAAACACACACGCGTGTGTGTTGAAAATATGGGTAATATAGATTCAAAGTTAAATATATTCAATTAATTTCATACATTAACACAATCATTTCGACAGCTCTAATACATCTATATCTATGTATCTATATCTATATATCTATGTATAGATATCTATGTATCTATATCTATATATCTATATCTATGTATCTATATCTGTATATCTATATCTATGTGTCTATATCTATATACCTACATCTATATATCTATATCTTTATCTATACGCTTAAAACTCTTTAAATCTTTACTTGAGTTAACTTGCGATTATGAATCCGCAATACAACGAATCACACCCCATACTGCTCCATGAATATGCAGATGCTCCCACTGTGTGTGTGTGAACCTAATGTGTTAAAATCATGTTGTGTGTCCCTCCGTTCTGACGTGTCTGCTGGTAATATGATCATTTTAGGAAATATTCTACATTTTGCTAAAGTCTAGACACCTGAATGTAGAGTACTTAAAAACACATTTGTTTTATCAAGGGAGCAGAGGAAGAGAAATTTGGCAATAAATGTTATTTGGCTTTTTTGATGAGAGACGAAAATGAGAAAGATTATAGTGTTTGAGCAAGGGCATTTAGAATGGACAACCACAGAGCCCACACTGACTCATACTGTAATGTAGACACACACACACACACACACACACTCACTCACACTTTTAGATATGTTTACTAAATAGATATGTTTATTTATCTATTAAAATGGGGACATTCCATAGACGTTTTTTAGAGGT
>JAZGTJ010018723.1:0-11287 GCA_036877575.1 Botia almorhae | reverse complement strand
GACAATTCATATTTCCTCGAAAGATTTGTGTCTTTATTCTGAGCGATTCTTTCCCGGGTGCTTTTTTTAAAGTGCTGTTAGCGTTTCTGAACTTTAATGAGCCTAACGTGGCATTATGATCATATTGTAACTAAAATCATGATGTTTATGTTGTATTTTAAAACGAAAAGCTATCGACGAGGATGGGATTCGAACCCACGCGTGCAGAGCACAATGGATTAGCAGTCCATCGCCTTAACCACTCGGCCACCTCGTCTTATAAATGAGATACTGTAATCTACAGTCTACTGTACATACAGTAGTCTACTGTATTACATATTATTTATTTTAATTGATGTAATCACGTGGTTTGTTGATATTGGTCAGCGAGCGGGCTACTGTAACTGAACGCTAATATTGTACACAACAGACATTATAAAGTCTACAGTTAAAATAATCTGAGCCGGTTAATAACAATATAAATATATATACAGTAAAGTATGGGCTAAAACTATGTTTGTATGCAATACATCAAGATCCAATAATAAATTATTGTAACACTATCACAATGTGCGGGAAAAACGCCATTTCAACCTAATACGCGTGTGGCTTTACAGATCTCTGTTGCCCTCTGGTGTCCAATACCGGCAAGACTGAACTAATACCAACCTGCCACAATTATAAAATATATGCGGTAATGTATTGATAATATAGACGTTCAACATCAGCTTTAACAGCTTATTGCTCTTTATTATTACTCTTAAGACCGTGGAGCTGTAGTATACACTGGATTGTGTGCTATGTAATATACGTGCTGCCCTTCTAAGGCGTCACTTCCCCCTTCGAGGAATTGGCCAATCACCGCGTCCCTCCTCTCAAAGCGTGTGACCGTGTGTCGACTTGCCGCGAGTTTCAACCAGATCGAGTTGTTTAGGCGCGCGCGGAAGCAGCTGAACTAGTTTTTAACCAGTTTACTCGTTTTTAACTAATAATACACGCGGCGGTGTCTACACAGAAGCACTGAAACTACACCATGGCTACTCCTCCCAAGAAGTTCTGCTCGAGTCTGGAGGCTGATCTCAGTTTTGAGAAGAGAGCGCTGAAGATCTCCATCGAGGGAAACATTGGTAAGTTAAATTAACTAACGTTGATCTGTTAACCCATGTCACGAACCAATGATACTTCATGTATTAAGACAGAAAGACGAGTGTTTTTTTTCATTTTTCATTTAAACTTTGTGTTTTAATGAAGTGTTTGTACAGTAATGCAGTTGGCGCCAAATGCAAAGTGAACATAAACAACCAGTTGAAATGTGCTGTTTGCAGATCGGCTATTAATTTAGTACAATAGTGGCTATTTTAAAACGATCCGAGTGTAAATATGTTTTCTAGAGAAGCTTATAATAAAAACATAAATCATAAAGTGTTACAATATGTGGTTTGCGGTAGACATTTTGACGTTTAATGCAAATAATCGGTTGTTTTGTTGATATATTGAAACATGCTTTAATGAAATCAGTTCGTGTTGATGTATTTTGAAACAGCGGCAGGGAAGTCCACGTTCGTGCGGATGCTGGAGCGCGCGTCAGACGAGTGGGAGGTCATACCGGAACCCATCGGGAAGTGGTGCAACGTGCAGACCACAGAGAACGAGTACGAGGTGTGACGACAGTAATACGTGTTTATCTCGAGTGTTCTGTACCATCTCGACATTATATACGAGTGCCTTGATTGACCTCCACTGTAGGAGCTCAGCACATCACAGAAGAGTGGAGGCAATCTGCTGCAGATGTTGTATGACAAGCCCAGCCGCTGGTCCTACACTTTCCAGACCTACGCTTGCCTGAGTCGTGTTCGCTCACAGCTTCAGCCTCCTTCTGCCAAACTTCAGCAGGCGGAGAAACCCGTGCAGTTCTATGAGCGCTCTGTCTACAGTGACCGGTATATAACACATTTATCTCTGCAGTATTTATGAAAACCTGGATGGAATTGTTGTGCGTTAATTGAACGTTTACGAGGGTTGTTTATACATTTGCAGATATGTGTTTGCCTCCAACCTCTTTGAATCAGGAGATCTGAATGAGACGGAATATGCCATCTACCAGGACTGGCATTCGTGGCTCCTGACTCAGTTTGAGTCTCAGATCGAGCTGGATGCCATGATCTACCTTCGTGCTGATCCAGAGGTAGATTACTGCTCCTCTAGCTGTAGTAATCTATAACTGAGCTATATATAGGGTTGCAGACCTGTGGAATTTTGGAAATATTCCATGTTGGGAACTTAACAGCTGATTTTTACATATAACTATATATATAAACATACTATAAACAAACATATTAAATTCCTCAGCACATGACTCGTCTATTCCTAAAACGTTTCCAAAATTCCTGGAATTGTGCAATCCTTGGTATATGCGTGACATGTATGGAGATGATCAGATGCTGATGTTCTGCAGAGATGTATGCAGCGTCTTCAGTTCAGAGGACGAGAGGAGGAACAGGGAATTCCTCTCGAGTACCTGGAGAAGTTGCATTATAAGCACGAGTGCTGGCTGTACAACCGGACCACAAAGTTCGTTTACATGTTAATGTGCTCAAACTTTATTGGTTGTTTTAACGAATATGAAGACGCTTAAAGAAATCTCGTTGTCTGCAGGGTGGATTTTGAATATCTTAAAGACCTTCCTATATTGATCCTGAATGTTAATGAGGACTTTAAAAACGACAGAATTAAACAAGAAGGTGTAATTGACAAGGTAAGTGTGTTTTGGTTGTGCATATGGCAGCGTTATGTGAAAGATTAACAGTATTTTACAGTGTATTCTCATTCTTTTGCAGTGAAATGTTTAGAATCACTATCACAGCACATGATTTGACATTGTTCTGTTTTCTGTTGTCTTCAGGTGAGAGAGTTTCTGAGCACACTATGACCTCAATATAAATCAGTTTGAATCGTATACACCGGCGATTTCTCACCAGGATTCTGGATCAGTGCCTGTTACCACTTGTATGAATCGCTTTTAGCCGCTGTGAATCTCGCTTATTAATGTACATATGTATTTGTTTTTATTAAAGCTTTTAACATTTTTATGACCAACAATGATCGGTTGGTTGTTTTGGGTTTAAACAGTAAATGTGACCCCTGCTGGCAGAATGAGTCACAATGAGCAAGTTGTGAGTTCTTGTTATTTAAGATTCTCCGTTTAAAAAAATCCTTAAAATGATGTATCATCTACTTGTTACACCAGTCATTGAGAAGCAGAAAAACAGCTATTTTATAGATGATTAAAACACGGGAAGAATTTAAGGAGATACACCTTAGAAAACGTACAGATAAAGATGACTTTAGATGTTTAACTGTTATTTAGAGCTTATGGATCGTGCACAAGGGCTTAATGAACACATTTTTGTGAAAAACTCAAACTAGACCAAAAGTGACATTTATTTTGCCTATAGCTCGTTAATTAGCATAATTAATGCTCATTCTGCCAGCACGGGTCACAATGTTCTGACAGAAGCAGGACAGTAACTATATTAATGAGTATAAGTGCCCAAAATACACCATCACAAAGTCAATATAATCAACATTGTATTAGACGCTAGAATTTAGTGCGAGTACAACAAAAACCACAGGCGACACACAAGGTGTGCAGTACATTTAAATGTGACACAAGAAAACAGATCAACTTCAGAGTTTGTTAGCAGTGGGAATAAAACAGACGCTGAAGCAAACAGGCCTTAAGAGAAAATATCAGAATCATGCCAGCAAAACCTGCAAATAGAAAGGAATTAAAAACTGCTTTATGTGATCCTGGAAAACAGATATCCAAGCAGACCGATACGTAATGAAAAGATCTGTGGTTTCATCAAATGTAATGGATTTGTTTAAATGGTTTTAATTCGTTTTAAACAGTTCTATCCGGTTCATAAGTGAGATCATTGTTGGAGTTTCATTCGCTGGAAATAATTGCCATTGTTTTCATTATGTTTTTTTAAATATGTTAAATTAAAATGCTTTAAATGTACAAGGTGAGCTGTAACGTGTCTGTAGCTCTTCAAAGGGACATTGAATCCGGAGTGTCATTATTCTAATGTATGTAAAAGAATGAAGTGTTGTACACAATACAAATACACACAAACGTGTGTGCAAGTAAGGTGTTATTTTCTTATTAAACAATATAATTTCCACTTTGAAACGCATGATGCAAACAGATAAAACAGATGCTATTCCTATGTCAAGTTAATAATACAAGTACAAATAAAGTTTTATTATTTAGAAAACTGTATTAGAAACTTATGAAATATACATTAAAGTTCACTTGAAATGAATCTGGAGTCTGAAAACTTTCTTTTAACTTTAATCAGAATCAAAACAGACTATTAAAAACGTTTGGTGTTTTTTGCATAATTTAGTCATTTTAGTGTTACTGAACTACCATAACTGAATCATCTCAAACTGTATATCACAAAACATGTATGTATTACAGCATAACTAATTGTTTATATGAATCAAAATGTCTCACATGCTTCTACACCTGTTAAAGACAAGACATTGATACAGTAAACTGCAAATTTATGCAGTGTAAAAAACGCAGGAAAGGTTAACTCAAATGAACCTTTACTTTGTGTAAATAGACGAAAATAGGTGCATGAGGAGGGCGGGAGTTTGTGACAAGCGCGTCCGCGTCCAATCGTCTTTACCAAACGAGCTTTCCTGGCGTTTAATCTAAAGCCTTCCTGTAAACCAACCTTGACGTCGCCAGCTCGAGCTCGAGTGGCATGTGACGCAGCCAATCAGCGTTAGGTTTCCAAAGCTCTCGCCCAATAGTCCTCATACACTTTAAAGAGGGGCGGGCCGATACACAGACGGTGCGAAGCAGGGTAGGTTGTTAGAAAGTTAATGGCTTGGGGGAAAGAGATCCGCTTCTCGCTTCAGGAGAGTTTGAGGATTTTTCTGAAGTAAAACGTCATTGTTTTATTACAATTTAACCCCGAAGAACGTGAAAAGGCAACGATACGTTCACAAACATACGTATTATTTAGGAAAGTATGCAGGATGCAGTAGCCGGGACGGCAATGCTGACGGACGGCTTTGAGGACGAGATTGACTCGGTGACTCCGCGCTCCCCTGCGTTAGGAATGGGGGTTGGAGCTACACCAGGAGCCGGACTCGGGGGCCTCGGGATCGGCGTCGGTGGCAAGAAAGTGCGCTTGTTCGGCGAGCCTGGCGGGCCCACGACAGACAGGCTTGATTTCAAACTCACGGCGGCCGCGGTGCTGTCGTCGGGCCCGGGGTCGGGCAGCGACGAGGATGAGGTATCTGAGGTGAGCGCGAGCCAGCCGGAAAGTGTGTGTTAGCGTACACGCTATCACGCGCTAGCTAACCCCGTCCAGCAGCCCATCCGAACCGCACGCACTTATCACTGCATCTCGAGATGTCAAAAGATCCGGTCCGGCTGCTGACAGGGTTTAGGGAACGACGCCCGCGCGCTAAATGACGCGAGCGGCCATTTCAGCGTTGTTTTCGACCCACGTTTCCAGTTGCGTTACTAAACAGCTCAAACTGAGGCGGGTTAGCTTAGCTTAGCACGGGCTGCTAGACGAAGGCTGCGATTTAGGCCTAATGTGAACCTCAGCGGGCAACGCCATCGTCTACTAGTTAGCCAACCCAAATCTTTACGCTTTACACATCCGCTGTTTTGTCAACTAGTTGCCACCTTAGTTTATGTCCTTCAAAGTCTAACGTGCTATACTTAACGCTACTGCTCTGTCTTGGTGGCGGTCTGGAGTCATTTTAAAGGATCTAGTTGGAAGAAATGTACGCTAGCTTGTAAGCTAAGTGGTACGTAACTAAATATCAACAAGAGAGGTGAGACTGTGTACGGTTTGTGCACTGTTGGTAAACTTGGGTTTTAACTTCGATCTGACATCTGTACTGCGTGTACATGACGTTTGTATATGTAGATTCACGATGTTTGTGAAACGGTGACGTTGTGAAGGCGAGTGTCAGTACTGAGACTTCAGTAAACAGACCTGTGCACGTTCTGCACTGTCACCAAACAAAGTCGTGTACGTTTGTTTTCAGTGTTAGATTTGGTCATTTGCTGCCGTTTGATGATAAAGCGTGATGCCGTGTTTCAGAACGACTTGTCATGCGGTTACGCGTCCTGCTATCTGTTAAGATGCACCTGTTTCGCCTCGGAGACGTTTAATTATCGACCTCAAACCCTGACTTTGACCACTGAGGAAAATGTTCATGTTCTTACGGGATCAAGTCTGTGCGTCCCCTATTTGCCAGAGATATGATGCAAAATATTATGTGTGAGATTGCAAACCGATACTGTGTTGACAGATGACAAGCGTTTGACGTGCAGTACTTGCACTATGGATGTAATGTATTCTAGCCTCAGTACAGTCTATGCAGTGTTTAATAAAACAGATGTGCTGTGTTCCGCAGATCAGCTTTATCTCTTAGTAAACGACTGAAGTCAAATTGAGTACCGGCAAGCTGTACATTTGCAATCATATACACTGTTGTATTTCAGAACTGCATGTGATTCCTCCTCCATCTGTCTGGAGTACAGGGGTGTGTCTGTTGCCTTTTTTAACTTGTAGTGAGTGCTGCTGCCCCCCCCCCCCACCTCCTGTCTTGATGGTGTTTGTAGAGAATTTTGGGGTGGGGGTATTCAATTGGTGGAGGTGTGAGGGAATCAGGCCCAGGTAGAGCCCACATTCCCAGCAAAAATTCCAGCGATGCATCATTCACAGGTCACCCTCTTCCGAGTCTGTGCGTGTCGTGAACTTCACATTTAGCCCATCAATGTGGGTGTATTTTAATTTTAAAGTGAGGATGAATGAATTACAGTTCTACAAACAAAAGCACAGCTGAATCGTGACGGCCAATCTGACCTGAAATCTGGATCAATGTGAGAAGTCATTTGTTACGCTCAAGAGATTACAGATCAATTGAATGTGTGTTTGTTTTAGTTGCATTTCATATTTTTCTGTTATCAGCATTAGTTTTATTAGTTTGACCTGAAATCCTGCGTTGTTCATGTCTATACATTTGCGGTAAACTGGCAGCGCGTCATGGACCGCTTTTACATTGTGACAATCTGAGTTTTGTCTTTATGTATCGGCCTCTGTTGCAAGTGGACGTCCCAGAATCAGAAGTGACATTCTGAGTAACACAGATTTTCCTGTTCAATCAATTTCAGAGTCAGTCAAATGTCATCTGCCCTTTCTGCCCTCTTCTTATAATGCTGTTTTCTAAATATAAGTTTAAAAATGTAGGTGTACGTTTGTGGGTGTTTACACAGGCAGTTTCAAGGTGTTTTGCAGATACGACTGCTGAAGCTCTCAGGAGCATTACTGGATTGAACATCATTTGCAAGATTTTAGCCTGCAGTATTTGTCTTGCATATAAGTATGACTAGTATAAGTGTATAAGTGCTCTAGTATAAGTGTATTTCTTAAAAGCATTTGTTTTTCTTTACCATTTGTAATGTAATATTTACTGACTAGCACACACTGGACGTGACTGTGGCCTGTGACTTGTGTTTCCTTATTAGTTGCGTCTCGCTTAGAGAGTGTTTCTAGTTTAGTTCTTAACCTGTCAAACATAGGTGCCTCGTGTGGCTGTTTATCACAGCGCACATAACATTTATCACAGGTGAATTATCCACTGTAAGTTGCAGCTCTGCTACACAGGTGATTTTGAAAAGGTTCTGGGTTACTGTTGTCGTGGTGATGTGTCCGTTATTTGTATCCGTCTGGATTCATTGATCTTTATGTATAGTCATCACTCATGTACTCAGAGCTGCTTGTGTTCTGTATTAACAGTTTTCTCCATCTGTGGTACAGTATAGAAACCTGATGACTTGAGATTGTGTTTGGGAATTTTCTTCCTACATCCGTATATTTTCCCAGTTTGTTTATAAACGTTTCACTTGATTGAGCTTGTGGTATGTTAAATTACCTGGAGTGAAATTTGTTTTAAAGACTTTGTGAAGTCACTTTGTCTATATAGATACATATGTGTGTGTGTCATACTTTTGGTGATGCATGCAACCAAAAAGTCATTTTTTTAAAGTATAGAAGTTTGTAGATGGATCTGTAATGTTTCTATCTTTGCACACAACAGAATGACTATGTAATTTTATCCCTCTGTTTTTATTCCCATAGACAGGCAGGTATGCAGTGTTTTGCATGTGTGACACAGGTGATCTGTAGTTTGAAGCATGAGTTGATCCGGTTGGATTTTCCACACTGTATGTGACGGTTGTCAGAAGTCTCACAGCTGAGTGATCTCTGTTCTTCATGAAGTTTGACTACTGTAATGCTGTATTTTAAGAAAAGATGACTTTAAAGCACATTAAGTCATTTTTAAACTACATATCGCTGGATACTTAAAGATGCAGGAATCTAAGCCGTTGTTTTTAATTTCACACACTTACTGTCTTGTTTTCATGTTCGTTTAGGATTGTCAGTGGTAAACCTGCGAACACAATGACTGGCTGGCGTTCCGATGTGTCGTTTTCGTGGATATTTGTATGTAATTGAAGGAATTCTGTTTCGGTTCTTGCGCCTGGTTGAAAGTGAAAGCGCTTGCTGTCCATCTCTTAGCACAGAGATGAGGTAATGAGTCTCGCCCTTGTCTCTCTCTCTTTCTCTCTCTCTCTCACCCTGAGACAGACACTGAGACCAGAGCACAACCGCTCCAGCCCGCCACAGCCCTGCACATTCAGATGCCCCTGTATGCTTTTAATTATTCTTACTGCAGATGGGCTCTGTGTCGACCACACCCAGCCTAACTGCCTTACTCACCCTGCTCTGCTTTTTGGGTCAGCTCCTTCTGGCGATGCTGCTTGTTTTTGCTGTATATATCTTGTCTGAAGTTGTATGACCCTCCCAGTTTGTGACTCTTTAAACTGAACTATTTAAGCAGCGATGAGATGCCTGTAATCCCATGACATGGTTATGTGAACAATCAGAGAGGTGTATTTTACAGTATTACTGGTGGTGGTGTACTAGATCTTTGCCAAGATCTCCTGAATTACATTGTGTAGAGTCAGGAGTCAAGAACCGGTTCTGTTATGAAAATACTGGAACTGAATGTTCATCACGGGTCTCTGCGCTAAACTAAATTTCAAGTATGAGAACACAGGGAAGCTGCTAGATGTAGCAAATTAGTTTATCACATTTTAAGAGTTATGAATGGTGTAGTTTGGTTTTATCATCGTTCTGTTGAATGCAGGAAGAACAGTTTTCCAAACATTTGTCTGATCTTTCGTCCTTAAATTAACCCCAAACCCCAAAGAAATCGGAATTAGTCAAGTGAAATTAAGACCAGAATCAATGAACTTCAGATTTGCTGTCTGCCGGAATGCAGCTCAGCTTCGCTTCTGCTGTGTGAGTGTGTGCCAGTAATCCAGAACTTCATCAATACATTCGGCTGTTTGATTGAATGCATTAGATACATCACATGCGTCTTCGGCTCTGTTTACACTCTGTTTCACAACTAAATGAAGCGTGTTTGTCCCTTGTTGTATTTGTATTTCAGAAACAGAGTAATCCTTTTGGGCTTATTGGCATTGTTTGAGCTGTCTCGGCTTTCTGCACGGGCTTCGAGGCGTTCTGTGGCTTACCACCGAAACGGTGGTAATATTATAAAGTACAGGTTATAATATACATTAAAATGTACATCATGAAAAAGGAATGTGACATCTGTGTTCATTGTTTTGACTGTATGATGTGTTGAACTGAGTGTTTTGGTCCTCATTAATCATCTAATTATATTTAAATGATGCAATGGCAGATTTTAATCTATTTTAATATCACACTAAACGATCTACTCTCAGTTGAGCTTGGTGGCTTACGGTTGAGTTTTGAAGCCTCATTTGAGTGCAGTACACACAGAAAGCTGTTGTATAGTATAATGTGTAGCCAAATTGTCTGTTTCTTTAAATGTTCCCCATGTTACACATTGGAGATTTAAAGATGTTGCTTCATTGCTGAGAATATTAATGAACCATCACGGTGTGTATTAAAACTATTCCTGTAGTTTCCATTTGTTACTCCTCATTCTGCTCTCAGGTCAGTAGTGTTTTCCAGGCTCGTGGTGTTGCGCATGGGTGGCCATCAGAACGCCCCTGCTTGTGTTAATAAGCAGCTCTTTCTATCCCAGAAGGCCACAGTGTGGGACGTCCAGTGCTGTGGGTGGTAGGGCAGGTGTGTGGAGGTATATCAAGGGCACAGGGGAAGAAAAGAGACAGAGAACCCTCCCTGTTCAAAGGGGACAGGCTTGTCTAATAACATTTAAGGAATATTATTTATGGCGTTGCCTTAAAGCCGAAGGGTCTCTTTCTGTGTATCTAGCATCCCTAAATGGCAAAAGATGACTTTTCTAACTAATTTTCTAACACTCCCACTGTCTGCCATTGGCTGAGCAACACACACCATCCTGCCCCAAAGCATGCTATTGGCTGAGCCAGTGTTCCTGTGTCACGCTGGTCTTGATCGTGTTTTGATGGTGCTACAAAGCCAGTGTTTACAGTTTTTGGGCAGTTGACCTACAGATGGTTTGTGTTTCGTTTTCTCTGCATGTGAAGCTGTTTAAGGAGTGTCATCTTTCTGGCTGTGTGGAGCTGAGGAAAGCTTTGATTTGTAACGGGATGAGTTCCCAGCATTGCTAGTTTGAAATACGTGTGTGTCTTGTGTCTAATGGTCTTTGCAGTCTTTTGAGGAGCAGTAATGGACTCTTAGATCATTTGAGAACTTTCTGATGTATGGTGTTGTCATGCTTTGCAGCCACTGTGTTCACTAGCACACTACATTCATTACTCACAAGTTAGAACACAGTCCACGTTATAGATAGTGAATGAGCCTGATGTTGCCAATTACATGCAAGATGAATTATCCTGAATAATGAATTGATTCTGATTATGGATAAATTCACTCATCTATCTGAGTATGTGAAGTACAGAGTGTGTGCCGTTTTCATATTTCTATGGAAAATAACCGGTGTATTTCTATGGAAAATAAACCGATGTATGTCTTCAGACAATAGTTGCCTGGGTTTCGCTCCTCCACGCTGGATGGACAGACCACCCGCACCAAACTCACAGCACTGGTTAAGTTAATGTCACGCTAGTCAGCAATGCTTAAACAAAAGAGTGTTTCAACAGTCACCGTGTTTAAAGTTTTCAGGGAAATCGACCTGCAGTGGCCGACTCCCAGTGACCTCTACGTGTACATAGCTAATATATGAAAATTACACGCTTTTCAAGTTGCTTATATAATTTACATAC
>JAZGTJ010018722.1:0-10907 GCA_036877575.1 Botia almorhae | reverse complement strand
CTTTTTGACGCTCTCGCCGGCGGCGGTGTGAACGCACAGCGTTGCTGGCAGGGCGGCCAGAGCGAATTTTGACGCTCTCGCCGGCGGCGGTGTGAACGCACAGTTAGATATGGGAGCTACGAAGTTCGCGTAGTTTAAAAAAAAATCATTGTTTTATTGGATAAGCCACAAATGTAGATTTTTATACATCAAAATAGAGGAGAAACACTATGTCGGGCGTAACCATAAAGTTTATTGAAAACTGATTTTCACATGCTAGAGGGAGAAACATGCCATCATAGTAAACAAATGCAATACTGCATTCTTCTGGAACATTAAATTGTTGTGAACACTACGCTTCTATCAGGCATGTGCACTGATGCTGGAATTAAAGAAAACTGTTAAATAACAGAAACTGATGAACAGTAATGTATATATCTGTAAATTCTCTAGTAACAGAATGCATAGAACAAAACAGAAAAAATATTGCAAAACAGATAGATGTTTATATATAACCAAAACCTCTTCTAATTACACTAATCGTATAAACTATACGAGTCTTTCATTGAACAAAACACCATTGTAAAAACTCCACTACACTTTATTGACCCTTCCATTCATCACATAACAAGCAAATATAACTTACAGGGTCCCAATGTATTGGGTTCTCATATAACTATACAAGTTATATATCTTGGATCAACAGGTGACTGGAGAATTGTCATTGACAATAATAGAACGGAAAAAGGGAAAAGAAAACATATTTTTTTTATTGTGAATATCCAAAACTATTTGCTCATTCTTTCATATAAACTGATTACTGTAACACAGGGCTTGGATCATGAACCAAACTGAGGAGATTGTCCACAGGTCAGGCTAATAGCAAGACATCATTCTTCCTTTGAGCTCAGCAGTCATTTCTTTTGGCGAGAGGATTGAGCCAGGAAAAGGAGAAGCTGAGACGTGTGGACTCGCTGGTGACCACCGGAGGGCTCAGTCCTTCTAGTGCAGAACTCACAGGTGTGGCAGTCTACAAGGATTCAGTAGAGTTGACCAGTTAAGTTGTCAAAGATTTAGTTAATTAAGAGTTAATTAAATGTTATTTTCTTTTGGTGGGGGAAGATTTAAGTTAAAATAGAAGAACTAATGAAAGCATTCTACAGATATGAGCAATAATGTAAAATAATAATTTTGCTAAACTGATGGTATCCAAGTATTGATTCATTACTGTTTGTGATTACTTTTGACTCGCTGCCCTTCTCTCCCAACCACAAGGGGGCATCATAGTCTTTCTACATTAAACATGCACTGTCATGCATGGTGTACAACAGCAGAGTGGCAGCTAGAATGATGTACCTGTTGAAATTTAATGTGGTGATATAATGTCAATCCAATGTTAACACCCAAAATTATGTTAAAAAAAAGGAGTGTTCACTTAAGACTACAGCCCCCCGTGACTATGCAATGGTCAGGCAGAATGGATGGATAATGTTCAATTAATTGCAGTTATTTCCACCCCATTCTTTCCCTAATGCCTGAACTTGAAAACATAACCAATCCCAGTCTTAAAAATTCCCCCATTTAAACATGAATCATGGGCAAGCCTAAACTGCATTCACATATACAAAATTCTCTTTGTGACTGTATGACTTACAATTCTATACAGTGTTACCCACATACATAATAAATTGAGGATGGATTGGTAAGGAATAGAATCAACACAGATGAGTAACACAAATGGCAGGATGCTAATAACACTAGTTCAGCGTTATTAGGCTGGTACCTTGTGACTGTGCCTCTTCACCTCCACTATATACAAATTAGGCACTGAATGCTTCCCCACATTCGCTGTAAGATGACCAGAAAGCACAGGAAGTAAAGGATGAGGGTGACAGCCTGAGGAAAGATGGAATTGAAGATGGAGAGAAGCAAACACTGATATGTCAATAGTACTGTGAGGAAGTAGGACCTCAAACAGGTAATAATGCTGCTGTTCCCAGAATATGGACAAATAATAGCAATGATGACCATGATGCTATGGTGACTTGATGAAGCACAGCAGGGTGATCAGCAGGTCATGATAGTTGTGTTGATGAGGTGGCAACCTTGGACAGTCGGTACCAAACTGACCTGTGATATTAAAAGTGTCATTCCACCCTTCAGAAGCCTCTGAAAATTAAGATCCATTGTCTTCTACCACTGACAAACCTAGAGCATCATCCAGGCAGCTTTCTTCTAGCTGGCTGGTTTGGTCCTCAGTAGTTACATGGGTGAAGCTGTTACTTGGGAAATGGGAAAGGAAGGGACTGGGCTTGCTGGAATTTGGGTTGAGTGTCAGGTTCCCTCATATGCTAGGGTTTATTATCAGGCACCCCTTATACCTCAATAGACTTTGCTAAACTGGAGCTAATCAACTGCCAGCTGTTTGACATGTACCAACTGGGGTAGAGCAAAGCTTCTCCACCTGCCTCAGCTGGCGAACTTTTGATTCCCAAGTCACCAGCATCATGCTCTTCATATGCTAACTCTGTCTGACTCTTTAAGGCAACAACAGGACAAAGAACAATATCAATACAGCCGGTGGGACCAAACAGAGGTGTTAGAAGTTTCACTCATTACAAATAAATCACTGCAATGTTCTTAAACTTTAGATGCACAAACAAAAGGGACAAGAATGTACCTGTTGGGTGGTGAACCCATTCTTCTCATACACAGGCTCTTTAATGGTATCTGCACACCCCTCTGCTTGTTCCCAGGTATTTTCAATTGTCTCTGGCATGGGGCTCATTTCAGAGTCCTCTGATTTTAGACCTTGATCTGGTTCAGGGTCAGGTTCTGGGGTTGGCACTGGGTCAGATTCAAACTCAGGTTCTGGCTCTGATTTTGGCTCATCTGGTGTGTCTTTCACTTCCTCTTCAACTGTAATGTCACCAGAGGTTTCAGGCTTAGAGTTTAAAATTACATCATATAATTGATGGCCAGAAAGGCTAATGTATTGTGTCTCTGTTGCTTACGCTTCATGAAATCCATCTGACAGAGCACTTGCTCTTCTGCACTGAAATCCACTTTGTAGTGATCCATATTCTCATATCCAGGTTCCAGAGTCTCCAGAGTGAAGCAAGCAGAAGCTTTACTGACCCTTCAGATAAAAGGAAAGGTACTGTTGATTATTAGATAAAAGTGATAACAATTAGATTCTCTCACAATGATACATGCGCCACTGATAGTTTCATGTTCTACAAAGTTCTCAATACAAATTAACAATGTAAATTATTGATCTAATTGAGTCAACAAATTTGGAAAAAAATGTAGATGAAGTACTCACTTCTCAATAAGATCTTTTGAGGTCTAGGAGGGGGAAATAAAAGACATCAAACTGGCATGCTTGACGTTTATAAATTAAGACTTGTGAATATCAAACAGAGGTTGTGATACCTGCACAAAAGCAGCCATCTCTGACTCTTCCATGGCATTTAGAGCTGCCTGCACCAGTTCTGAGTTTGTGTCCACATGGCTACTGTATGTCTGGACTAAAGACTGTGCCCAGCCAGCCTTTTCTTCCTCCTCATAGGTAATTTGTTGAGTCATGATCTTACGACGTTCCTCTAGAATGGCACTCATGCGATCAAACGTTTCGCACAGAATTTGCTTCTGGATCCTGCTGTTCTCCTGTTGGAGGAGTATTTCCAACTTTACTTCACAATCTGATTGATCAATCACAGACAAGCAAATATGTAATTTCTGTATTAAAAAAATATTCACACAAACCTCTATGTTCCTACAGATTTCCTCCAGTTCATTAATAAAAGCTTGGACACGCCCATTTGTAGAAACCAAGGAGGCAACTTCTTCACTGAGTTCGGTCTACAGAAATGGATACAAACAAGATTCCTCTGAATAGTAATGCGATGTGAAGATGTAACTTGACAGCAAAAATATCTTTAGGGTTCTACCTTCTGTTGCTCATAGACATCAGACAGAGGAGCTACTTGGCAGTTCTTGTGTGCGCCAAACACCTTGCAGAAAGAGCAGCTGGGCACCTGACACGTGATGCAATAAATATTAAGTTTCTCATCGTCATGTTCCTCATAGGTCTGCTCTACAATAGGCTTCGGTGGAGGCCTAGAGCTGGAGACACATCGATTTGCAGCAAGACATATTTATTTAAGACCACCTCACCCAGGCCAGTTCATTTCACCATATACCAACAGCCCAATGATGACCTAAGATGTAACTGCTGATCATCTTTATTCCTAGCAACACAAAACATATTTGTTACAGAAACTTAGTTATGTACCCAATGAATTTGATTGACTCACCAGTTCAGGTCAACTCTACCTGTTGCTTAGTGTTGTTAGCAGTCCATGCTTAATCATGATCTACTACAGTTGTTTATCATAAAGTAAAGAGATTAAAAAAATAAAAAGCTTTTCTGTAGCTCAGTGGTTAGAGCATGGTGTTAACAACACCAAGGTCATGGGTTCAATCCAAGGGATTGCTCGTACTCAGAAACAATGTATAGTCTAATGCTTTGGATAAAAGCATCTGCCAAATGCGTAAATGTATTCAGATGTAGCTAGCTAGCACAGTGCCAGCTTCTCCTAAGTTTTCTTTTAGCTTTCCTGTAGCTCAGTGGTTAGAGCATGGCGTTAACAACGCCAAGGTCATGGGTTCGATCCCATTGATTGCACATACTCAATGGATAGTGATCAATGTGTAGTATAATGCAATGTAAGTCGCTTTGGATAAAAGCGTCTGCCAAATGCCTAAATGTAAATGTAAGGTCATGGGTTCGATCCCAGGGATTGCACATACTCAACGTATAGTGATCAATGTGTTGTATAATGCAATGTAAGTCGCTTTGGATAAAAGCGTCTGCCAAATGCCTAAATGTAAAAAAAAGTCATTCCTAGATCATTGACAGAAGTTATTTAAGGCTCTTCTGATCTGACCTTTCAGACTCCTGTTTGTAAACATCAATGATGTTCTCCACAAGTAAATTGCGCTGCAGTCCATAAACTCCATGACGGTCCAGAACAACCTCGTGTCGACAGGAAGGGCAGCGAAAGCGTCCTCCAACACCCACCTGGAAGAGAGATGGCTGCACATCTTACTCAGCATGCTGTTCAAACAGTATGTGTTACGTACGCTCAGAATTGAAAGAACATTTTCTAATTCCCTTTGCTTGTATAAGAAATGAAGGTAAACAAGGTTGAGAAACATGTTTTCCAAACCCTGGTATGACTCATCCAAATTGGTCTGCCATCACCAGCTTGTTGGACTTATTGCAAGCTACCAAGTAATTTGGACTTTCCTGAGTCACTCTGGACATGTTGTTTCTACCCCAGGGTACTCTTGTTTTGAATCGGGTTCTGTTACTAAGGGTGGATATGTTGCATACATCTGAGTCTTGTCCTGTGATTTATTCTCTTCAGCATAGCTGTTAGGTAATGTGTTTACCCTGATGCACTTGTGTAAACAAGTGTGCCTTGTTTCTAACAGTAAGGGGACATTCCACATAGGCGCCATTAACTTTTTAACTTTGATTTAATCAACACTTCCAAAGGGACTGACAAGGTACGGGCAACATTAGGTAGAGTTTGAGACTGTTCTCACCGGGTGTCCTAAAATAGTCCCACACTTTAATAGCTCTCAGCTGCTGAGACTTACAGGTCGATTGAGAATCAGTGCCATCACTGGCTCAATGAAAACAGTCCCTTGGTGGGTAAAGAGAATTGTTTATTTACTGAATTACCATGTATACAGCATTGGTACATAGTTAGATGTTCCTCAAGGCTTATGAAGAACATGAGTAAACCACTCATTTGTTTCTGGTATGGCTTTCAGCCATCAGACTGCACTCAGTCTGGAAGGTCAGAGTTCATCTTCATGTGTCAAGGGAAGCAAGAATCTGTTAGCATCCTTTTGTGCTTCTGCACCTTTTCCATTAAACTTTGGTCTTTTTTGCTTTCAAAGCATCTCAATTTATTGTTATAAATATATTTATATTGAAGCTATGGATGTCACACATGGCTATTTATTAATTGTGATATTAGCGAAAAAAGTAACAAACGATAAGCAAAAAAACAATGTGCAAATACAAAAGTACACTTAGCATGGGGGCTAAGTGTTTGTTCCACGTACATGTTTTGGCTTTTAACCTTTGCTCGTGAGGGGTGTAAGAGAAAACTGTTGAGGTGTCCAAATTCAGGTCCAGAAGAGGACAACTTCATCTACTACAGCGTATCACTATTACAAGGAACTCTCTTTTATACCAGTATGTTCATTGTTGCATTGGTACTAAACCACAGACAGCACAAATGCATCAGATGTAGGTCATCAAACTATTTTTGTACTTCAGAATTCAGGCTCTGTATTGGGTTTAAGTATTTGCAATTCCAACACCTGTTGGCCTTCCACATATTTTATCAGTTAGTGTACTCCAAGACCTTTAGTTGCTTGCATGTATACCAGAGTTTGAATTTATGAAGGATGCCACTTTCCAATGTGTGTTGGGGAGGATGTAATTCTATTTACTATGAGGAGGTTTCATTTCAGACATTCAGACCTTAGTTGAAAAATAACACCATGTCATGTGCAGACAAACCATCTGTGTATAAAGTGTCCAGAAGCTATTACAAAAATGTATTAACTTACTGAAGACCTAAAGAGTCAACTTAGTCTTTATAAACATGTTACTGGTAATTTCTTCATCCACACATAAACCATCACCTATTGAGAATAAAGCCATTGGCTCATACACACCTGGTACAGCTCGTTGGCACATTTGCGGCAAAGGTTGTGCAGACAGGGCAGAATGACGACTGGTTTTGTAAAAACCTCCAGACAGATGGGGCAAATAAGTTGTTTCTCCAGAGACTCCAACGAGTCTCTGCGGTAAGATCGTACATCCAGTGAAAGAGACATGGCTGTGTGCCTCCACTGACCCCACACTTACTGGACAACTGAATAGGTTAGTAAATAAAAGCCACTGGAGCTTGTTAACTAGCTCTAATCATCTGCTCAGTCTTCACATCTCTGTGCTATTCTCTTTGTCCACCCCTTTTCTTATATGAATTTTTAATCTCCTGAGGTACAGGGCAGTTTATCTGCCCCTGCACTTGAACAGGGCAGTGGGGCTTTAGCAACTGTTAGTTTGTGGCTGGAAATATGTGTGTGTGTGTGAGCTGGTTGCGAGCAAGTGTCTGGTTACTTACTGACTCACAGGGACTCTCCCTCTTTATTAGCTGTGCCCATGTCGGGCAGCCAGAGGAATGCTGAGAAACAGAGATGATGCACTATATCCTGTTACCCCAATAATTCATGTCTACAGTCTCAGTACAGCTACAGGATTGTAGGAAAGAATTCAAGTGTTTAAGAAAATTGCTTAAATATTTATATGCAAATATATTCATGTGTATGCAGACGTGTAAAGAAGTTCTGCTTTTACTTGAGTGCTTTCCAAATACTTTAATTTTACTTTTATGTGGAAACCTATATTTCCTTTTTAAAAGATAACATTTAATTTAATGTTTCTCTGTACTTTTACAGAAACCTGTGAATGTGTATAACGTTCAAAGACAATCTTTATTCTGGAAAACACACACAAACAATACAATACTTCTTCAGCTTTCTCAACTTTTATTGTACAACCGTAATTCAGATTATCTATCCATGTTATCTCTCTCTCTCTCTCTCTCTCTCTCTGACATAGTACATTCATGCTATAACATCTTCAGACAATTTATCCAGAATGTGCAAAAAAACTTCAGTCATTTCACACAACAACCAAAACTATGTAATTAATTAAAAACTTAGGAAAATAATAAATAAAATATTGTCTCATCATGTTCACACTATTATTACGTCAATTTTCGTAAGAACATTTGTAGATCTGGCAATATTCGGTTTAGATTCATTAGATTGCATTCACACACAACACTCCACAATCCCTTTCAATATTCCTGGGTTGGAAGCAACAGGAAGTGATCAATGTTTTTTTTATTGATGATCATGAATATGAAAAAAAGGTCTGGGTGGAAGAAAAACTGGAGTAATTTAAACCAAAGGTTGTATCAAGAACTGCATATCAGTGGAGCTTATGGAAATAATATCTTGATGAAAATACATTATGAAGCAGTCCAGGAAAGTCTAAAACATGATCACTAATCATAATAAAAATCTGCCTAATGCTTTAAACATAAAAATCTGAAAGACATATTTAGATACCTCTGAAATATACACATATACACAATGTGAACCTAAATAAACATACATATTTTAGGTTAAGTTATACAAAACATTTTCTTCACATCCCCTTTCAAATGCATGTACATGCATGTAGGCACACATGCATGCATACATACAAAAAACATGTGCGCGTACAATGGAAGCCATACAACTAATACAACAACAGAAAGAGGCGTAAGATACTCAAGCACACAAGCTGGCTCTTCAGTACAGTCTTAACACACACACACACACAGTACACACTGTCTACATTGTTTTAGCTCTTTAAAAATTACGAGGCAGATTAAAAAATGTGTTATTTATGTTTAAAAGAAAGCTAAAGATTTCCTACTTGGAAGCACTGAAATCTGTAAGCTCAGATCCACTCATCAAAAATAAAGAAGATTAGTGAATTTATACACAAAAACAAGAAAAGGGGGAAACCCAAATGGAGTAACACAAGCGTGCCATTTGTGGATTAAAGGATACACAGTCGAGATTATGTCCTTTGGCAGCAACAACAGTAATAATACTGATTACATTAGACCACTTGCACTAGGGAAAGAAGTCAAACTATGGGTACAATTACAGTAAACAGTGTGCTGAGAAAAGATATGTCCACATGTTAAAAACACCCAATATCAAAACATAAGTGTTTAAGATTATATCATTAAAAATCAATCAATCAACTGAAGTCATTGTTTGTGGCTTTGAATCTCTAAACCTACAATCCTAGTCTCATATTAAATCACACTATCTGAAAAACAGCTTTTTTGATTTCAAAGAAACAATTTGTGCAAAACCTTACAAAAATAATAGAGAAGAGAAAAATGTCTCACAAACCACACGACTTTACTCTTCATAAAAATATAAAGTTTGAAGCTGTTGAAAACCACAGCTGATGTGGTGAAAGAATTTTAAACATGAATGTTTTATCTGACAGACTTTCATCTGAATATTAATTTACCTAGTATGACGTTCTAAGTGGATTCAAATCCATGTATAACAAAAATGATCTGTTTGTGCAACAAATTCAAAACATTCTTTAAAAAGATGTGTATCTATTTGTTGCTCTATTTAAGGATAAAACCTGCAGAACATTTCAACACTTTCAAAGCTGGAACACTGTTTCGACATACAAAGAAAAGCTGAACCATCAAACACAACATGTTTATGATCAGTGTGAGAGGTTTGTGCTAAGATTTCATCATACACATGGAAGGCAAATAAATCTGGGTTTACTAGAAACAATTTAGTTGTTAGTAAGTGTGACATCCCCTAACATTATAGTTTACATTATCTTTATTATGTTTAAGCTTTCAAACATGAAAAAATACTAAATTACTATTAAATGTTAGTTAATTTGTATGTTCAATGAAATTGAGAACCACTGAATAATATTAACAAACTGTTAATATTAACAAACTGATTTAGCAAAATAACCATCATTGATCATGTAGATGAATGTAACGTAAGATGTGTCATTCATCAGCTTGATAAAAGATAAAGAGCCACAACATTTACATGATATCCTCTTTGAAAGATCACAGCAGGAAGACTTTACTGACACTGAATATTTGTTTGTGTGTGTGTGTGTGTGTTTGAGTGTTTGTAATATAATGCAACAGTAGATTTGGGGAAAATAGAGATAAAATAAAAATTAAAATAAAAGTTGCTTCTTTCGCCGTACAGTAATGTGTTTCTCAGGTTTTCCAAATATACAGCAGAAGACTTGCTTAACTACTCATTCTTTTTCCCTGGTCTCATTTAACACTCATTCTCCACAGTACCCCCTGCTGGCATGGTGGTCCCATGTGTGTGTGAGAGAAATCAGAGAGCGGTTACTTTAATAGCTGGCATCTGTCTGGTAGCGGTTGTGGTGCGAGTCTGCAGTCAGCTGAGTGGTCTCTGTGGCAGAGGAGGGCTGCACCACAATGGGGCTACTTCCATCTATGGAAAAACAAGACACAATATTATGCTAGTTTACAATATGTGCAGATAAAATTTCATATGGAACCCTGTTGCTTAATATTGGGGGCGGAGCTTCATTTTAGGCAATAGGATTTGATTGGATCACAAGGTAGGTAAAATCCTTAGCTTATATCATTGACCCAACTGCACAGTCTTTGTTACATTTAACAGATAAGTTAATTTTTACAATTTGTTGAATGACTAATGTGCACCAATAAATGAACGCATCTCACCTCTCTCGTCAGACTGCATCTGAGCTTCTAAGTCTTCAGGTGACACGTAAAAATCAGGTTCGTCTGATTGAGGGGGGCGTGGTTTACATTTCCCACAACAGCAGTTACAACAGCAGCATAGACAACAGCAGAAGTAACAACCAGTGACCACACCACAGAATATAAACAAGGCCTGTGGAAAGATAACAAACATATATAAACACTAGGGCTGGACGGTATGACGGTATATATCGTTACCGCGGAATGAAATGTGTACCGTAAAAGATTTTTTTATTCCGTGTATACCGCGAAATGTAAATAAGTGGGCGTGGCCAACTCACGTGCAGCACGCGTAATGGTGCGTTCACGCCGGACGCGACTTGCGCAAATAAAACGCGCTATTCGCGCCGCCTTATTCGCGCGTTCCGCGCCGCAGGATGGCTATTCGCGTCTTTGCATTGACTTAACATGTAAATCACTCGCGCTTGCCGCTTCATTCGCGTCCGGTGTGAACGC
>JAZGTJ010018721.1:0-11288 GCA_036877575.1 Botia almorhae | reverse complement strand
TGTGTGTGTGTGTGTTGTAATGTATATCTGCTGACCTTTAGCAGCGAGAGGTCAGGACTCTGGAGATTCTATCAGCAGGTGCTGACAGCACTGAATCCTGGGTAATGTGTGCTGCGCGTGCAGGATGTGACATCATCACTACCCGTCACTTTATCTCTCACAGTTAATCGCTTTGGCAACATTCCAGGAATAACAAGTGTGTGTGTGTGACCAGTGTAACATTCTTTGTGAAAGTAAGTTCTGTTTAACCGTCACCCTGGAGCGGCTCACAATACTTTTATATTTGCGTATAGTCTGAGGGAAATGTAATCTATAGTAATTATATATATATATATATATATATATATCTTTACTAAAAAGTAGAATCTGAAGTATGTCTTTAGATATATGCATATGTGTGTGTAGACACCAAATTAATACTAAATCACAAGTCAGTATAATGTACAATAAAATGTGAGGTACTCAAACTTGAATAATATTAGCAAAAATCTTGAGATTACATGTGATGCTCATTGGCATATGTGGAATTTCTGAATAAAAAAACTAAGAGTTTTTGACTGGTACTCTGGTTCCTATTCTGTTTGTTTAGAATATGGCTGAACATACCAAGAATTAATTAATTTAAATTAGCTTGAATTTAAAAGTTTGATTATAAAGTTTAATGTTTATATTAATGATCTAAAAAATGGACAAGAGAGGCATGCATGGCAGAAACGTAACCATGGTAAAGGGGTGTTGTTAGGTATGAGTTTATTTTCTTGACTGTAGGCTGTTTATGGTTGCCAAGCAACATACTGTGCCTTCATTCTGAATGTATAGCGGGAACGACTACTATATGTGTAATACACACACATTTACTGTACATTTAATATTTCACTAAATAATCAGGCACACACTGATTTGTGTGATGCTGTCTCTCTCAGTACAGACACAGGTTTGTCAGTGTAACTCTAACCTGTGTTCATGAGGGGCCGGTAGGCTGTAATTTGCCCTCACCTGGCCCCTGCTCTGCTACCTGTCCCCAGCCGTAATTACTCTAATGGAGCAGTGTGGAGCCAGGGGTCAGAGCTTCGGCCCTGGGCCTCCACCAAACAACGGGCCCTTCAGCCAGTCCGAGACAGCAGTGGACAAACCTAATGGCCATACTGACAGTCCTGTCTGTGAATGCGTTTACCTGTGTGTGCTTCTGTCTCCACACTGTGGGGGAAGTTTAGGCCTGTTATTGTTGTCAGTGAATGAGGTATTTACCATGCGACCTCGTATGTGAGTTTGTTGTCCACAAAGACAAAAGAAGGGTTTATTAATCACTGCGGTGATGACGGATTTTAAGATAATTGTCTGGCTTTTCATGTTGAAATTCTATTAATACAACATTAATACAAACAATTCACAACAATTAAACAAACTGAAATGTGGAAGAAGTGGAACTAAATTCGGAGGATAAACGGTATGTGTGGATTGTTGAATGTCAGTTGTGTCGACCTGCAGCAAATCAGCACTACCGCTAACAACACAAAATCTACACACAACTTTCCAGCCCTGTTAACAGCTCCTTTCACACATGCAGTCTTTACTGGTAAATAAAACACCATCTAAAGATAAATGTGTGAACAGGACCTTTAAAAAAAATTACCAGTCCTGGCAATTTACCAGTAAGAGAAGTTAAAGTGGCACAGTCATTTAGAGCTTACTGTCCGTTAATGACATCACAGAGTATCTTACCAGTAAAACAAAAAAGACAGAAAACAGGACCGGACCAGAGTTGAATATCATTAAAATAAAAATGTTTCTTTCTTTAAAATAGTTAAGAATGTAAGTTTGCTGTGATGGGTGCCAAAAGACTTTATCTATAGTATGCAAAAACTGGACATTCATATATTCACCAAATATTATAGATATTTGGTTTGTTGTTTTTATACAAATTACATTTAACATAAAAGAAAATGGATAATTAATGTTTGTGAATGATTCTTCTTCCTGTTTCATTCACATTTAACACATTTTCACATAGTCACAAATTCACACATTTTTCTTTCATGAACATGGTTGAAATAAAGGAGGAGGAACAAGTGGTTGAGCTCGAAGAAAAGAGGAGAAAATAAGGAACAATAAAAGGGAGAGAGAGAAAGGAGGAGAAGAGCAACAGATTTGGTCGTTTCTGTGTGTGGATTTGCCTTTGTTTGAAATGAAAATTCAGAGTGTTTGTGGGATTACTCTGGATTGGCAGGCCCTCAGGAGCCCCAGCCACTTATCTGTAAAAGTGTGTGTGTGTGTTCCCTGAGGAAGACTTTTCTGTAGCTCTTATCAGTACAGCAGTAATGTTGAGTATAGTAATCATCTATGTGTACGTGTGAATCTACGTGTGTGTGACAACACTGACTTCGAGGCATTAAGTTTTGCAGTGAGGCACAGAGGAATAAAATAAAACTATGAGACTGTCCAGGTTCGGGAAAATAAAATCTCTCAAGGATTATTGCTTTGTGGTTTTTAATTATTTTTGTATAACTGTCTGTTTTTCCATTTCATTTGCAAATGAAACATTTTGATTTAATATTACAGTGTTTGGAAGCCCGAGAGGTTATTGGGTGGTTCTGTCTGTTTGGTAATATTGAGGGAGAATGTGTGTTTACATACAGCAGCTTTACTTTGGGAACAAAATCAACCACAGAAGTCAACTAAATCTGACAAAATCTGATTTATATGTAAAGTAAATGTATTGCCTTTAAAATCTCATGGTGGGACATATTTTCTTTGAAATGGTAGAGTTTGGGCTTGAGGTAATCTGTAGTAATTTTAATTAGTTAAAAAAATGGCAGTATTTCTCAGGGGTTAGAGGATCCCCTTGGGGTTTGTTTCATATAACCGGGTGAAAGTGCAATACTTTTAAATTGTGACTAAAATTTCACCATGGAAAACAGTGATAAGCAGAACCATGTGGTAAAGCAAACAGTGACTGCTCAGTTTTCTGTTTTAAAAATTTTCTCATTTGTTTTCATATATTACAATAGTAGAATAATGAAACAGTACTTTGTGTGTTTGTGCACACGTGTGTGTGTGTGGTGTGTGTACGTGTGTGTACGTGTGTGTGATGTGTGTGTGTGGTGTGTGTGTGGTGTGCGCAGCCGCAGCCCTTCCACTGACGATGCTTTTGCCTCCCTCATTAGCTGGGTCATCAGGAGGTGATGTTGTCATTAAACATACCTGTTAGGATGACCTGCTTATAACATAAACACCTTCTTTGTGTCTTTCTCTTTGTAACACACACACACACTCACACCTGCATTCCTTACATCTTAGCTCAGCACCAGCCCTCCGAGGTGTGTGTGTGCGCGTGTGTGTGTGCGCGTGTGTGCGCGAGCATGTTCTTGCAGTGAGTGAATACAAGTATCCTGCAATTTTGGGATTACATGCAACAACATAATAAGAGATGGAACATATAATGTTTCTATTATGAAACAATGCTAAGCCTTTACAAACGCCTGTAAAGCTTCAATTACAACATGTCATACAAAACAGTAGTTATTCCTTTAATAGACAGAGGTTTAGTGTTCACTGTTCATTCCTGACAAGAGGATTGTTCATGTCAAGGATTGTAGCTTTTCTATCTTACTTTAAGCATTTGGTCCTGTAGCACAAAGGGCTAATGCAAAAAATAATCTAGATTTTTACATTTTATAAAGAAAATATGAATGATAATTGCCTATAAACAGAAAACATACACTAGGGTGTTGTGGGTGGTTAACAGCGTGTTGCTATGCGTTTGCTAAGTAACAGCCTGCTGCTCCTGAATGAACACACAGCACGTTTTGAGGGATCATTCATGTCAGTTCATTCATGAGTTATGTGTCAAATTGTAACACAAATTGTTCAAATCCTTAATTATAAGAACTGTATAAAGAATAGTAGCGATGCTTGCACACACACACACACACACACAGATGTCAGCACATGTCCCAATGAACCTGCACCACATTTTGTTACTCCAATCATAAATCCCATTAAAATGTACAGGCCTGTTAAAGAGAGAGCAGATAAAACCCACTGCTTTGAAATGTTGTATTTATTAAGATTGATGTGTGTGTGTGTGTTTATTTCCTTGGGCTAAAGAATCCCCTCTTGTCTAGATTAACCCCCGTGCCCAGTTTTAAATGAGTAGTATGCTAATAAAGTCCCTCTGAGCCTGAATTGTGTGTGTGTGTTTCTATGTGTGTAGGGGACAGTATGCTAATGGGGTCCCGGTGTGATTGAAATCTGTGTTGGAGAGATAACTGGTTTATGATGGTTACAGTGGGTAACTGCCATTAGTGAATATCACCCTTTACTAAAACTCTCTGTCACACACACACACACACACACGTTTATTAATTTTCTGTTTCATCACCTCAACACCACAACCACACAGTCACCCACTTATTTCCTTTTATTTGGAAATTGAATAAAACTATAACAGCTTTGTAAAATTTCCTCTTATGTCACTTCCTGTCACTTTCTCTGGAAAATGACACGTTTTTAAGGAACTGGTTTATGCTGCAGTAAAAAAAAACAGTTAAGTTGTAAGAATCCAGATCCAGTCTCACACGCACTGGTTTTTGTGCCGGTTTCTGTTGTTTATAGATTATGTTTATAGTTTATTTGTTATACACTAACCTGATACCTGATCCTGACCCTATTTAGAGAAAGAAACAACTTCAAACATAGCTCATCCAATTAGAATTCAGTGTTATATGTTTTATAATATATTTTCACTAGATTTTCTTTAAACACTTTCTTG
The DNA here is from genome assembly GCA_036877575.1 of Botia almorhae. Taxonomy (NCBI): domain Eukaryota; kingdom Metazoa; phylum Chordata; class Actinopteri; order Cypriniformes; family Botiidae; genus Botia; species Botia almorhae. The sequence goes on along the minus strand of JAZGTJ010018721.1, from coordinate 6,517 downwards.
GCATACAGTAAATGACATCTTATGTCATTTACAATGCTAATGTTGACACACCTGAGTGTACATTCATCTACCACAATCAAACATACTGAAAACTCATAATTAGTACACAAGACATTTGTAATCTTTATGGTTAATGTTTGATATGACATTAATATCTATGTGTGGAGAATCAGTTCTATAGCACCTGAACTGTAATGTCACAAAACACTGACTCAAGTGGACGGTGCTATGTAACATTTTAATAACACAATTAATGTGAGCCACAGTCACACACACACACACACACACACTAGAGGCCAGAATTTAAAGACAACGTGTAATTGGTTATTTCATCAATGCATAAATATACATAGTGGGTGAAAAAGAGTGTTTATGGACGCGAGTTTGAGTCAGGTGTGTGTGTGTGTGTGTGTGGTCATTAGACGTGTGTCAGTGACCAAAGCACAGATGAAAGGGTGGAGCTGGTTGGCTGAGAGGCAGGCGGGCAGGAAGAGGGCAGCTCTAATTGGCTAAGGAGGAAACGTGTAATGAAAGGCTATTAGCCCTGCCGAGAGCTGCAGTGCAACAGAGCGCAAACAAGCCCAAATTACTATTATTATTTTCTTTCTCCCTCTCTCTCTCTCTCTCAGTCCATCTGTATTCCTCCTTCATCCATCTTCCATATCTTGTGTGTGTAAACACTATGCTATGCTATTAGCATTACTGTCATTGTTTGGACATTAGCCATTAATTAACATTGTTAATGTTGTATTGAACTTAAAAACTTAACTTAAAAAATTTATTTTCTGTCCACGATGTTTCTCTTTTTTCACTTGTTTCTTATCTACATGCTTTTGCCTGTTGTATTATCTGATGAAAAACACAAGCCTAATTGCTTAGAAATGTAATAGCACGCCGTCAACAAGTTTAGTACTTATTAAACCAAGTTTAGAGTTCAAAACACTTATCTACTGATCTCAGGTTGTCCTCTCCTGCTCTTTCAAAGACGCCACGCATGAACTCTTTCCTGTTTAATATCAGCAGGCATATCACAACTGATGCTTTTGGGGTCAGAGACTCTGTTTTTAATTTTCTTTCCATTCAGTGGTTTGAAAAATGTTGCTGTTATGCCATAACCAGTTGAAAGAGTGACCTCTGGGTTATGAACATGAAAGAGAAGAGAAATCCAATGGTGGTAGGTAGAGAGAGAGAGAGAGAGAGAGAGACAGTATCCTTTCTCTTGGTTTGACCTTCTCACTGTTGGTTCTCGGTGAAGTTATTCATCATTTACACGATGCGTGAAGTTCACCTTGTCAGAAGTACCCACCCAGCCACTGGCACACACTCACTGTGTGTTTGATGATCTGCAGGTACATTGGAATACATAATACAGTTACTCTACACATACTGACGAGTAAGGACAGTCCCACACACACACTTAAATAAATCGTTTATACAAAAATGAAAATTCATCATTGATACTATTTACTCATTATTGACATTTTGAAGAGTCTTCATGAAGTACATGACCTGTGTGCTGTGTTCCCAGATTTCTAAAGCTGTAGGATATATTATAGTTTATTATACTTTTTACAAATAGTTGCTGTTTACTGAAAATCTAGCCTGTCACACAGTCATGTGGACTGTGGTGCTTTAATAGTGTTTCTTTGTCTTTTTGGAAGCTTGACAGACATTGTTTGAAATAAAAACTGGGTGAAGATTCTTCAAAACACCTTTTAATATGTTCCACAAAAACATAATGTGCTGTGGGTCCATGGACAGTGCCTCAGGTGACCCCAGTGGATTGGGAAGAACATGACAATCTTTGGGTGAATTATTCCTCTAATGTTTATGCATCAAACTTACAAATATACTTTGTACTAAGTCACACTTATCGTGGGCCATATAAAGTTCTTTTGCAAATGCATGAATTGAATTGGAAGCGTTTCATTAATGCGGGACACAAAATGAATGATAGGGAGGTTATACACAAAAGCTGTTGCAAATTCAGGCTCTTTCTGTGACTGTGCTGGTGTCAACATAGTTTATCGATGCATGAATGCTGCTAGCAAGATTAGCGAAATCTCAGCATTCAAGTCAGAGCGTGTGTGTTTATTTGAACGATCGTAGATATATTTACAAATATACACACATGCGCACACAGCTTTTCTGACTGCAGCTCAGGCTTTACGGCCCTCAATTCAGCCACAAAGTCAGGTTTTAAAGACAGCCTTTTCAAATGGAAATATATTTGCCGGTCAAAAGAGTGTGTGTGTGTGAACTGGGTTAGATTTGATGATAATCGTTTCCCCTCTCCTGCATTTGACCTGATAAGGGTGTGAGACCCCCTCCTCTCTCTCTCTCTCTCTCTCTCTCCCCTGCTCTCCTCTTTTTTTCAGAATCTCATCTGCAGATTATCTCTCGCTCTCAAGCAGATATTTAAAAGTCCTTAAACTATCTGGGGATTTTCGGCTGATATTTCTAGTGTTGGTGAGAGCCTGTCAGGGATTATGAGGTGAATATTATTTTTATGCATTAATTTCATTTATTTGTCAGTTTATTGTTATTTGTTACATTTTAATGAAAGTGTAATTTATTAATTAATAAGCGTTAGATGAAGTTGTGTGTGTGTAACTGGTGTTTTGTGTATAAAACACGTCTCGCATACACACACGGTTATGTGTTTTAGTCATGCGTAATGCGTGCGTTAATGCGTGTGTGTGCACGTGCAGAAGTGTGGTTGTGTGCGTGTGTGATTGTGTCTCTTAAGAAAGAACAAATCTAACTATAAACATGCATGTCAAACTTGTGGGTTAATTGTCAGATCCAAACCCTCCGTCCTGCATTTGCACATGTCATTTGAGTGACAGATAACCAAACACACCAGCGATTCTCACGTCCTTCTTCTGAGCCGAATGTGTTTTGACAGTCAAACGTTTGTAGAACAGTTACCCGCATACACAGAGACAGAAAGATTAATATATTAAAGATCTGTCAAACAGTACGTCAAGGGGTGCAAATAAAGTGCTGGTTGAACAGCATTAGCTTTCAGTTTTATTGTGTTTGAGGGCCATTATATTGGGCTTTTTGACACTGTTTACAGAAACAGAGTTGAGACTCAGTGTAAGCCACATGAATGTGTGTTAACCACTGCAGCCCAACTGGTGTGTTGTTCTAACGTTATTCTAACATTTTCTCTTAATGTGCGATGGCAGCTTTTTGTTTTTATTGTGTTTATTTAGTGTTTAAGTGTTTTATGATGTATATCAAGAATTTAGAACAAATAAACCATTGAATATATTTAGTTAGACATTAGACATTAAATGTTAAATGTCTTATTACTGTTTACCAATGTTTAAAAAACATATGAAATTAATATAAATTATCAATTAAATTTTTTTGTTTCATTTAAACCAGGATATAAACAGAAAAAAACTATTTTTAAACAATTTAACAACTTTATGGTGTCAAATATAATATTTGTTTTTATTCAGCACTATTTTGGTCATTATTCAGACACAGAACCATTGAGAGTTTTACATTTCTTTGTACAAAACTGTTCAGACTTAATTGCTTCCAGTGAAGCACACAAGATCTTCAGAACCTTCTCAAATCATGATTACCAGAGTCTGTGCCAGCTGATCATCAGCTGATCATTAGCTGATCATTCCAACACATTCTAAAACCAATGTGAACTTTTCCCTCAACTAAACTGATAAAGTAATTAGTGAAAATGTGTTAAGTTGATTAAGAATACAAAATGGATGCAGTTTCACTGGTAGTTTCAGATTTATAGACTCCTTTAAATTATTAGTCTGTTTACATAAGTTGAGTTTGAAGCTCTTTGAAAATCATAAAAAAGAAAATTCATTTTTAAAGAGCTCATTCTCTCTTTGTGTTATCTTGTGGTATGTGTGTGTGTGTTTCCTTACATGTCTGTGTGTTTCTGTATCTCTCTCTCTCGCTGCGTCTCCATTTACCATTATTAATTACATTATACCTGCTTAAGTTTCTCAGCTCTCCTGTAATTTCTGTCTTCTCTTTTATTTCATCGGCTCTGTCCATCTTTATGCCTGTCTGCTCGCACAGTCACAACCTCCACAGTTTAAAAGAAAAATTCAAACGAGAAACTTCAGCAGAAATATTGACACATCAGGTTAATGAATTAATTTTTTCAATTAAGATAAAGCAGCACTTGTTCTTTTGACCTGCGGGCCATGAAGACACATCAAAGCTGTTTTGTACTTCAGAATGTGCATTCATAATAATTGTTTGATTTCTCTCCCTCTTGCTCTCGTTTTCTCTCATTCTCTCAATGTTTGCCTTGTCCTACCATTAGCTGTTAGATATGCTATTAAGAAAAGTCTCCTTCAGGCCTCTCTTCTCTTAAATGAACAATTGCATCGTCAGTTCAAAGTTTACATTTCAAATAGTTTACATGTCATTTAGTCATAAAGTGTTTCTGTAGCTCAGCTAGCAGGCCATCATGTTTCCTACAGTAAAGTCATGGGTTCAGTTCCCAAAAAACGTACATAATGATAAATAATATGTAAATATAACATCATAAATGTTAATTTACCGCTCTTTTGATATAACAAACATGAATATATTTGCATGTCATTTATAGGTTTGATTTCCTTTTTGTTGTTTCGCATGCATATATATGACTTGTGTCCATTCATTTGCACACATTTAACATAGTTCAAAGTTGAAGCAGTCGAGGAATTATCTTAAAATAAAGAAAAGTCATCAGAAAAGTGGAGAAGCATTTGAATATGCAAATTGTCTGTTAAGATGCTAGTGTGTTCTGAACGTGAAACGCCAGCTCTGCGTTTTTCTTCAGCTATTGTTCCTCAATCAAACCACACGGCACTTTTAATCACACTGTTGATCTAAATGAAACCTTTAATTAAATCTACAATAGATTCTGTTTGATTTCTCTATTCAGCAATCTTTAAAAATTGCACTGCAGAATTTATGTACTGTAAGTGTCTTTATTGTTGTATAGTGTTGTATTATAATGTTACTTTGACCTTTTTGTCGATGGTTCAAAAATAAGTTAACTTGTTGTTATAAACTTAAATGACAATTGTGTGTTTGTGTGAGTTGTTAAATTAGCTCGAGTTATGTTATCTATGGTAATTTTATTAAGATAAAGCGTCGTAGCAATGGTTACGAAGAAAAGCTAATTTGTTCTTGTATTATATTAAGTTTACAAAGGTTAGTGACCAGTCAGAACCAAAGTATTGAGATAGCTGAGTGATAATATAATGGGATATTTTCAGTCTGAATGTGTGCTGTGGGTTCTGGTCATGTCTCTGTGTGTTAATGCAGTTTAGCTCTCACAGTCTATTGCATTGCATTGCCCCCTACTGAAGAACCTTCAGCAGGAAACCTCTCTTCCTCTTTCAATAATACACTGCCTCCTCTTTTGCTAAGATGTATGTATCCCCAAATCATCCCTTTTCCTTTCCACATCTTGAAACCAGTCCAAAATCATGGTTTCATCATACACTGAAATTAGCTTTAAGCACAATACCAAAATAATACGCCACAACTGTGTGCGCTGTTGATATACCAGCTTGAGTGACTGAGTGCGTATGATGCTGTTATATGACTACACCACATCAACACTGTTTCAACTTCATGTTTTTTCTCTGTACTATCAGAACGTTTTCCTTTATTCTGCGATAACATCACATCACCTAAAATTACCCTTAATGATAAAATTACTCAAGGGTCACGCAGATCAACTCCAGTCCATTTGTTAACTTCTGACCAGGTCCATAATCTGTGACTTAATTTAGTTTGTGTTTTATTATTTGAGTTGCTTTTGAACGTTTTCATAATCTTTAAATGTTATTTTGAAAATCTTGACTAAGTGCCACTGAAGAAATAAAGGAATGTAGTGAGGTGAGGTCATGTGACTATAAAGCGTCATATAGTTTGTAATTATAATATAATATAAAGTGTATATACTGTATATATTGTGTCTGTTTGGAAAGAAATAATTGTGCTCTGTCACATTTACACTTTCTATTATATTATGTATAATGAGACAATTAGGAGATACTCATACACGATAACATAGTCATTTTAAAAGCATTGCATTGTGGGATACATGACCCAGTGTAATGTGCTCTACTGTATATTAAACATTTGGCACATCCAGGTATTCCGAGGAGAGAGAAAGCTTCAAAGAATGCTATGTATACTGTAGTATGTATACTGCATACCACTACTATGTAGGTTGCGTTGTATTCCAAATATATCTTTGAACTTGGTGAGATTAACTACTTAACGTAAATGCATTCAGTAACATGAAATGAGTTATACTCATTGTTTACTGTGTGTGAGCATCATAACATGGTATTTGAGCGGTTTGGTCTTACACAAGTATCAACAGTGCCTGTGAGCTGCTCAGCGCCTCTGGGCTTCTGTGTGTACCCATGATGCTTTGAGGTTCTGAGTGTGCCCGTGAGGTGTCTATGAGGTATTGAGCATGCCCCCTGGCTATCTGTGCCCGCTCCGCTCCCCC
>JAZGTJ010018719.1:0-11289 GCA_036877575.1 Botia almorhae | reverse complement strand
TGATTGACCTGCCCAGGATGACTTATCAGCAGTTGTAAATGTTTCTTTTCAGATGAGTTTTAACATCTTTTAATATTACCAGACACTATTAACATGGGGAAAGCATATATCAGGATGTAGCACCTATAAGGACTGACCCACTGAAATTATGTCATCGTATATACACCCTTATGTTGTCATAATTTAGTCCAGCCTCTTTGTATAACACTGCCCTCTAGTGTTACACAAGTGAAGTGCCAGAATTACATCATGTTATTGACTGTTTCTAAACCCAAAATGCTTGCCAAGGTTTAGAAGGAACTACTTCAGGGATACTTGACATTTGTGATGTCATTTGTGATACTTTCTGTTTGAAAACCAACTAAATCCAGGAGATTCAGATTATGTATAATAAAGTAAATATTCAGTACAGTCTATTGTTTTTAGTTATTCTTACCAACATATTTCTGTGTGATTACAAACATACACCCACCGACTCGTTTACTTATCTATCTAAAAGGACATTTAATAGAATTTTTATTGTTTTTATAAACAGCTAGTTATAAACAATATAACCTAACCCTAATCCACAATCCAACCCTAACAGAAAACATTCTGCATTTTTAAAATGTAAAACAAATTTTGTTTACTATATTTTTATAGTGTTTTATAAATGTGAATGCCCCCAAAAGAGGTTTTGCTCAGATCTGTTAGGTTTTAATGGCTCTGTGTAGAAATTTGTTTGAAGTTAAACATGTTTATCCCTCTGTGTTTACAATACTGTAGGTTTAATGGCACAGCAAATTTACCAATATCTGATTACTGACCTAGAAATGCTGTAGAATCCTAAATAGATTTTTATTATTATTTTATCTTCTTTTGTCTTATACAAAACATGTTAAAGAAGATGCTGATAAAAACAATTCTTATCAAATAACAATCAAGTTGGAAAAATGCTAATCGAGTTGAAAATCATACAGAGACAAATTCAGAAAAAAACAAACACATACAACCAAGAGCTTAAAGCATTAATAAGTATTTAAAACAGTAAAGGATAACACAAGATGTGTATTACAGTACATCACTGTAGTAGTTTCAAGAAGCCTTGTAATATTTCAATTTTAGTTTAACATATGTACCATGGTTTATTTAGTATATGCTATGAGGTCATTGCATACATTTTTGCATCTTTTCAACCTCTATTAGGTGTTCGCGTTCTGTATAATATGTGTGTCACTCTCTCCAACTGACTCTCACCATTGCTGAACTTCTCCACTGTTTCTCACCATTTCTTCTTCTGCAATGTTCCTTCTTAGACGATCCCAAAAGTTTACTCTTTCAGCTACATCTTCTGGCCAGTCCAAATATGTCTGGGATCTCACCAGCCTGGCCAAACTACAATGTGGAAAGAAATGGTTCTTGGTTACAATTTGTTAATAGTGAATCATAAATAAATGAATATGAATAAGTAGTTTTTGGAATCACAAAAGGTGGAAATACCGATGAAAAGCAGAGAGCTCGAAGGGAGAGATGTGTTCAAGAAAGATGACGATGAGACGGTAATTCTGCTCCTCCAGCTGACGGTGGGTGGCGACTCGCATCTCCAGGCTACACCAGTCGCTACGTAGATACCAGTGACTTATCAAACAAACTGTGCACTGGCTGCTAAAAATGCTCTCTGCAATGTTGTCCACAATACCTTTACCCACCTACAGTAAAAGATGTTTCAGAAAAAACATTAACAGCACATTTACACTACAAAAACACCATTCCACTTCTACAAAGGTACCATTTTTAAATTGTACTTAAACTTACATTAGCATGTTAATTTAAGACATTTTCTCAAAGCTCCTGTCTTGGCCTACTGAGACACCTGCACCATGGTAAACCTCAAAACTTGTTCCACATGATAATTCCATGTAGTATTTGGTGTAACATGGTTGTTTTGAGAAGGCTCACCTCAAAGTCTCTGTTATGCAGACATAGCCTCAGTCTAGGGTGGCCTTGTTCCTCCAACCTTGGAATCATCTCCTCCAGCACCCACGCTTCATCTCGGTTGCAGAATGACACAAAGGCATCATACTTCACTTCCTCTAGCTCTCTGTCTACCCCCTGAAGTCGTCTTCTCCTCTGCCATTGCCTACCCAACCTTCTCTCCACCCAACCTCTCAGACGGAAGAAGAGGACCACGGAAGGCCAGCGGGCAAAACGATATCCAACCGCCATTGACATTATCAGAGAAACACTTGCAGCTGTGACTACATAGCACAGGTACTGTGTATCAGTCTGACACAACTTCTCCATGGTGGCCAAAAAGTTGCGCTTCTGATAGTGCCAAACACACTGCTGCTTTTGTATGTAGATTACCTGAACTTTTTTGGTGCTGTCAGCCCAATCCAGAAGCCAACCGTTCCCACAATCACACTGGAAATCTACTTTGTCAAGAACAAAGGCTGTCAGTGCTGGCAAAACATCAAACATGCCATCAACCAAGAGTAAAGGGCTTTCAGTGTAAAGACGCAACAGCTGCAGGGACATCAAGTCCCTGAGCATACTCCCTGTCAGGAAGCTGAGATGACAGTTTATCAGTACAAGAATCTGGAGTTGTGTCAGGTTCCTGAAGACACTTCCAGCATCTGTATTATTAGTGAACTTCAGGTTGACGAGCTTGAGACGCTTTAGATGGTGCAGAGTGTTGATTTTTGTGTAACTCATTGACACTTTTTCAGAGTTTTCTATCATCTCGAAAGATACTAGGTTTGGGAAATAAGGTGCCATGAAGTCATTCAGACATAAAAAATAACTGCAATTTACGCTTATCTCTCGAACAGCTTTTAAAACAGGATCATTACAGTTTGCAAAGTCCAAGCGGCCTCCATTTAGCTCCAGGACAAATGTTCCATTGGGCTGTTCTGTACTGTCCAGGTAAAAAGTTGTTCCATAATGTGCATCAATACTAAGCCGCTGCATTTTCTGTGGAAATCCATTAAAAATCTTACTCAAAGGCAACCTATAAACATATTCCAATCTGCCAAATGCCAACTCATTAAGTTCCTGCTGGTAATAAAAGGTTCCATCCTCAATACTTTCTATAATGTTGTCATTAATAAGGAGGACCTCCAAAGACTGGAGGAATCTGAAATCTTTTGCAGCAAGCTGTGATATCTTGTTTGAATCAAGCTTGAGAATTTTGAGGCGACGCAAACCGCGAAATGCATGAGGCATCAATCTCTGTATGGCATTATTGCTGAGAAAAAGACATTCAAGTAGAGGCATACAAGCAAACTGGTCTCCTTTAATATCTGTAATAAAATTGCCAGTGAGGTCAAGTCTTGTCACAGACCACACCGCTCCATTCACAGCAACACAGAATGGAGCTTCTGCTAACTTCATATCTGCCATTTGCACATCCTGTATCTCTGGTTTACCAGTCCAAAAGCCAAAGTCCAGGTTCTTCACCTCTGATCTGCTGATGGCTAACTTTCTCAGTTCTGTCCCACAATCTTTTACATCTTCTGCAGTCAATCTGTCTAATGTTATGAAATTAAGGCCAAGGGATTGAAGATGAAGATAAGTGATGAGGTGACACAAGTCACTGACATTTGTGGAGTATTTGCGTAGAACATCACCTGACAAATTCAACTCACTGATTTTTCCAACCCCAGATTCCCAAATGCTACCCAGCCATTTCCCTTTAAACTCTATAGAAAGGCTGGAGAGATTCTGAAACACAGATAATGAGTGTGCTTGTATGACTTTGATGGGATTCCCTATTAGGTAAAGATTCTGAATCCCGGCAAGGACCTTCAAAGGCCAGGTCTTTGAACCTTTAGAACATCCATTGTTCTCAATGGTTGAAATGTCACTGTTTATTACATATAGATCTTTCAGTTGGGACATTCCATCAGAAAGATAACAAAAAATAACACCAAGGTCCTGTTCACAAGGCCTTGTCAATTCTATTCTATTTACCGCTATCAACGGATCAAATATGCTGCTTGATACATTATCTAACTTAAGACCGATGAGTGACATATTTTCTAAATTGGCCAAACCATCAAATGCAAGGCTTTCTATTGTGACAGAACTACAATGTACATCATCGAAAAGCATCCACAAATACTTTAAATGTGAAAGCCCTGAAAAAGCACTAGACTGAACCCTCACCAAACTTCTCCCATCTATGTGAAGAACTTCCAAATGAGGCAAGTTGGAAAACGCATTGGCAGGAATACTTTTAATATCATTGAAGATACAAAGGGATCTAACCTCTGGTCCAACCTCTGACAGATCTGTGCGCAGGTTTGTAATGTTGCAGTAGGCGTAGGGACCCTTCCCTGGATGACTGTAACAGTATGGAGTCCTGGGCATGTCTTTGAGAAGATGCTCCTCCATGGTCATACAATGTTTAGTTATAAGAGCAAAGCCGACATTGCAGATACTTAAACACAGCGCAAATATGGACCAGAAGTGCAAAGCCAAACGATTTGAGTCAGCCACATACACACCCATAGTGAAGGAATTATAGGCGCATAATCTGGATCTCAAAATGCAGCTGCGTACACCAACAAGTCTTGTTGACTTCTCACTATGCTCATTCAACCTTGTGTGTATTAGTCCTTCTTTCACTTCTCCTTTTACTCTGCAAAACCGCAGGTGCTTTTAAAGAAATCAAATAGACCTGTGAACTCAAGCTCTGTTTTGGTGTCATTTCCATTTCATAAACACTCAGCAGTTTGTCCTAATAGATATAAAACATGACATTATGTTATCTGTTCCATGAAATTGACAGTAAAAATAGGCATATGGGTTTTTTAAATGCATGGGGAGGTCAGAACCACATTCTGTAACATAACATTTATCAAATGTTAATCTAATGTTTATAATGAGGTTCTTTTTCTTCTCATTGACTTTGATACTGTAGTTTAACCACTTGTTAAATAAAGATCAGACACTGTGATAGTCTGCATGTTGTCTGTTAATTATGTCTTGCATGGAGTTCGTTTAGTAGAAATTCTGATTTTCAAAAAAAATCCTTTAACATTTTCTATTTGCATAACATGCACAGGCTAATTGTGTTTAGATACAGTGTAACAGGTCAGGAGGAACTGAGATAAACTGAGAAAACCATTTTCAGGAACTACAAGCTTATTTAAAGTACTTGTTATGAAGAGATAAGGTAAATTTAACAGCTGTGAGATGTAAATAAAAATAGCCTAAAGAAAATTAGTTTTAGGAAGACCTAAACATAAAATATATCTATCACTACCTGTGCAAATAAATACATCATGCATAATTGCACACATTTGTTTATTCTGTAAAGGTATTGCATCAAAAACATTTCTAAATAACAGAACAACCGTTTGCACTCTAATTAAACGCTAACCGCTAACGCATAAAAAGGCAAATAAATGTGGTTATTGCATTATTATTACTGTTGCACTTTTTTTTTAAACAATTAAGTGGTTTGTGACATAACCTCTACATGCTGCCTTAAGTACTTAATTACAGTAACAGATTATTATAATACTTGAATTGCTTGCATTTCAAAGCAGCAGTGAATCTGTGAAAACTAGACTCCAGAGGTACAAGATGACCTGACAAAATATACTGTAGTTTGGCACAAGCGCAATACAGACTTTTCAACTGTGAAAGGTAAACAGGAAAGTGACAAACGTTTCCTCGCATACTGAATGTAGTTGTTAAATATCCCTCATAACATTTTTAAATAATAACAATAATGAATAAAAATCTCAAACAAGCATCACAATTATTGAATCAGGAGTCTTAAGCCTAAAAAGAACACAGTAATTTAAGAATTAAATAGCTAAATAATAATAGCTTTTTAATAGCTTAAAATAACATTATCACATTATCACATTAAAATAACATTATCATCCAACATATGAAATCCAACAGTTTCAAAACAACTCTATTCAGTATTTGTACACAATGTATGAGTTAAGTATGAGCCAAGTATAAAATCAACATAGGAAATGAGAATAGCATTACAAATTATATTCTTCTGATGAATATACCCAGACAAATACATATATTTATGGGTGAAATAAGCCAGGACTGAAACATGACATAAAAACACTATGCCAAGTCAACACCAGCAGGTGAGTTCCAGGAAAACTATAGTGCAATTTTTCAGCATGTGGTTCTGGTCCTCAGATAAGAGAATAGCGGTCTATAAATATGTATAGCAAAAATAGCAAAGCGGACAGATTGTGTATAATTGTTAAATTAAAGACAAACCAAACGTGTGAGCATAAACAGCTGTTATATATTAAGGACTGAAGCCAATGGTTTTACAGTAGTGCTGTATCATTGAAATATAAATGCATAACCTTACTGTATGTATTGAACAGATCAAAATAGATATGCTACGCGATCTTGGCACTCCTTACATTACAAAGCTAGAAATCCTGTCTGAAAAGTTCCAGATGTTTCTCCTGATTTTTCCAAACCTCTTATACACCTCAATTTGCACTCATGAACCTTCACCCTTTCATTTTACCGCTTTCTTTCTTCCTATCCCCCTTTCTCTCAACCTTCCCAACTTCCTCTGGAAGTGCAAACATCTCCATCGCCTCCCTTTCGAATTCTTCCATCTCCTCATCATCATCATCATCTTCCTCACTCTCCTCTGCATCGCTGTCTTCTCCATCGGCCATGTCCTCCAAAATGTCTGCCACATCTTCCACAAACTCGCTGAAGGGCATCTGATCATGAGCAAACACTCCATCCGTGAAGAACTCCTTCACCAACTTCCTAAGCTCTTCTTTATTAGAGATTTGGTCCTTAGGAACCTGGATCTTATTCAGGTAGCTCTGGAGCAGGATCTCAAAGTCCTGCAGGCTGACAGGAGAAAGACCTTCTACTCGAGCGCAATCAGCTACACCGCTGCAAGTCTTTCTCTGCCTGTGATTGTGCTGTATCTTCTCCCTCTGTCTGGGCCAGTAGTTCTCATTATCTTGTCCATTGTGTTGCCTCTGGTCGTTATGGTGATGGGAAGACATCTGGTCTGATGGATTGTGCTTGTGTTTCACATCGTTGCTCCATTCCTTCTTATCTTTGTATCGTTTCTCCTTGCTCCATTCATTCTCATCTTTGTATCGTTTCTCCTTTTCATTGTGACTCTTTCTCCCCTCATGTTTATGGTACTGTGCCTTGCTCTTTCTTTCCTCTTTAAATTCCTCTCTTTTCCACTTTCCATCTATTGGCCACTTCCTCTCTTTCCCTCTCCAATGATTTCCCTCCATTTCTTTTCCTGCAAACTCTTTGGGAAATTTCCTCTCTCCTTTCCATTTCTTCTGTGTTTTATCATTGAATTTTTCCTCACTTTTCCCTCTTCTCCATTCCTTTTCTCCTTTCAATTCATCGTTCTCCTTCCATTCTTTCTTTTTCCCTTTCCATTCTTTCTGGTCATTCCTACCACTCTGTTTATCTCTCTCTTTATCATTTTTCCACTCCTTTTCCTCTTTCCAGTCTTTCCTCTCCCCTCTCTGTTTCCATTCCTTTTCCTTGTCTACTTTCACTTTCTTTTTCCCAGTATCCTTCCAGTCTTTTTTGTCTTTCCCACTTTCATCCTGCCCTTCATGCCTGTCCTTTTTCCAGTTTTTATCTTTCTTCTCATCCGACTCTTTGAGAACTTTCTTTTCCTGATTTTCTTTCCCCATTTTCCCACCATCTCGTTTTTTGCCTCTTTTCCGCTCTTTCTCATCTCTCCAGTCTTTGCTCTCCCCCTTTTTTCTGTCCTCTGGGCTGCTTTTATCCCTTTTCTTATTTTTCTGTTGTTTAGCATGTTCTTCCTCAGTCACTCGTTCCCTCCTTTGCTTGCCATCATCTTTTTTTCCACTTTTCTTCTTCTTCCATTCTTTTTCTGCTCTTCTTGGTTCTTTCTCCTCACTCTCTTTGTCCCAATTCTTCACATCTTGTGCTTCTATGGGTGGTACATCTCTAATGTGTCCACTAGAGGGCATCCCAGAGGCACCACCGGGATGCACACGTTCTGCCTTCCCTGAATCAGAGGGAAGATTAAAAAAGTGTTATAATGACGCTACTTCCATAGTTTTCTTCTGTAGTCTGTGTTTATCCACACAACTGTGTAAGTGCATGTGTAAGTGTGGAGAAAAGCGCATTATTATTAAATGACATCAATAAATGTGGATTTCAACTGATTTAAACTGGTGGGTCAAAGGTTTGTTGTGAAAGGGTCTTTAATAGCAAGAAAAACAAAACACCTATGACCAGAAAATGAATGTAATCATACATAGTTAGGACAGCAAAATAAGTCACTGTTTAAAGAAGTAGAAAACGCTTTCCATATCTTGCTGCCAATGCGATTTAAGGCGAAATTTAGCATTAATTTTATAGCAATTTTCACTTATTTTTGTAAAATAAGCTACTAGTGCTGTGTTGCCCAAAAACAGAAGCAAAACTGGCCAACCAACGTATATGTGTGTGTGTGTGTGTGTGTGTGTGTGTGTGTGCTTCACCTGTGCTCTGTGTGAGCTCTGAGACTTGAACTCTCAGATGCTCCAGTTCTTTGTGCAGTGATGGTAGAGCCTCCAGCTCTTTCTTTGCTCTATCACTTTCTTCTTTCATCCTCTCGTTCTCCTGCTCCAGCTCCTTTTGAAGAGCAGGCAGTTTGTCTAGCTCTTCTTTTATCCTCTGATAGTCTTTCTCCAGCTCTTCTCTCATCACACGCTCCTTCTCTCCCTCTTCGGCCAGATGCTGTGCTGTTTTCAATTCTCCCTGATGTTGCTGAGTTCACAAATAAAGACCACTTAGGAAATTCCTTATAGCAGCCATATCATTTAAACATCATTTCCCCTGTTGCTTTAATTAAAAAAGGTTGCTATAGAGAAATAATGATACAGTAGCTTCTTTGAATTACTATGCTGTCATCATTCACAACACAGAATTCAAAATTGACCAGTTTGGTGGGGACTCGTTTATATATGCAGAGGTTAGTCAATCATTAGAGGTCATTTGCATATACACATTTTAGAAGGTACAGTAGCAAAACACATTTGAGTAAATGAAAAACTTAAAAATGACTGCTACAAATAATTCAACCGCTATATAACACAATGTACAATATGTTTCATTTAAAGTGATATTTTATAAAGATCTGCACATGACGGTACCTGAAGCTGTGCCTGTAGTTCCAATATCTGCTCATCATTCTTTGCACGTTTGCTTAACACATGTAGATGCTTAGCACCTAGAGGTGCATCTCTAGAAAGTTCTGGATTCAGCCACTGTAATCACACACAAATCTGTTGAAATCTGTGTGCTTTAGGTCTGAACATTACAAAAATATTATTATAAAAATACATTATAAAAAGTAGCCAATGAAAGCACATCGTCTGACCTTATCTGCTGGATCTTTAACACCAATGTCTCCTTCTGAGAGGATAATAACATGACAAAACAGCACTTAATCAAACAGCACCAACTGTGGGCATTGTGATGTAAATGGGGATGTACTACATATAACATTTACCACAGACAGCATGCAGACACTCAATTAGAGTCTGAGGGATCACACAGCATGCTGCTCCAGCAATGATTTGAAAATAAAATGTGTATTGTATACATCATGTGTATGCATCATTCACTTTAGTATGATGTCATCTGATATTATCTTCATTTGCAGTTCAGTTCAGAACCACTGTGCCATTTGTACAGATTTATAAGACTTTGATTAAAACAGCTCTATATAAGCAACTTGAACTCTCCTGTTATTCTATTAAGAAGCCTTAGTGAATAAAAGTTGTATAAATATTGATAAATATTGTTAGAATATAAAAAATGTGTTCTTATAAAAAAGTATACTATCAAATATATAAATATTTATACACACACGCACGCACACACATATATTGAATTATTAAAACACTTTAAAATATTAAAGTTTAATATTTTATAAATTATAATGTTACTAATTAAATATTATTATACTTTTTATTTTAATATTATTATATTATTATTATATTTATTATAAAGTTTATTATTACAAATATTAAGAGAATTCGTGAGGTTTTCAAAAGGAGTTTAAAATATTTTGTGAACAGCATCAAAAGACACACAATGAGTGAGACGATGAATTAAATAAGCACGTGCAGCAACCAGCAAATATGTTACCTAAAGCATCTCACTTCCTAACCAATCAAACACATTCTCTCCCTTCACCTACCGTCATCAGTGTCCATCAGCACACCTGTGGAATAACACACCTCAGTCTCAAGAGCATACACAAGAGCATATTCAAATACACCCTGATATGGGCCACTGCAAAAGTACCCTTGATCACATAACTCATGTGTGGAGCATTTGGAGATATATAGCCTAAAGATTATAAAGCCTAATCGATGTTTGTTAAAGTCAAAAACACCTACTTCTCCTAAACTAGATTAAATGTATGTAGTTCATGCAGAATTCTCTAGTGGCCTGAAGTCTAATAAGAATAGCACAAGACATCTTTTTATAACAGTATATGTTCTCATTTATTAACTGTATGAATAGCCCAATCACACATATTGTATTGCAAAATACAATGAGGTCCAAAAACGAGACCACACTGAACATATAGGAAAGGTTTTAAAACAAACCTAGTTTTGTGATATTAAAAACAAAAATATTTGAGTCTGCACTATTTTAGGTTAACAATCAAATGTAAGTAAATCTGTTGGCCAGGAGCCTCAAATGACTGAACAGAGAAAGGAAACAGATGCCTCATATGAGAAGAACTCACCAGAGAAGAAAATAGTTCCTAAACCTAACAGAATGACAGCCGCAAGGATGCATTTATTCAGAGAAAAGACGGTTTCTTCATCTCTTTGAGGCACCTGAAACTCCTCCTCCTCCTCTTCTCCATCATCCTCTGCATCTGTCTTGCTCTGGTCCAAAGAGCGCAGGTGGGAAATTTTTCTTTTCCGTAATCTATCTCCTTCCTTCTCCTTTGTTTCCAACAGTTCTACATCTGGCTTGAAACCTACAAAGATGACACATAAGACATATTTATCAATGTTATTAGCAAATATGCAACCGAAACAAACCTTAATAAACATCAAATAAAACAAAGGCTAGCCTAGTTAGTACAGCAGCTACATCGTACTGCTGTACTACATACTCCTTATGTATAGTCTAGATGGTTTTGGATTGTGTATATAAGTAGGATGTGTTTGTAGATGAAACTCCCAAACTATATATTTTTTTATTAACCTGTCACCAGTAAAGGTATGGCTAGATTGGTTTGTGGGAATGAGGTTTCGGGATTAGTTAAGGATGTTCATC
>JAZGTJ010018718.1:0-11289 GCA_036877575.1 Botia almorhae | reverse complement strand
TTGAGGCCATGGTGGGAATGAAACAAAACTGACAGCTCTGTGAAATTGAAAGATTTGAGGTATTTTTATAGCTTTGACTCAGACCAAAGGTCAATTGTAGTTCTCAGCAGCTCTTTTGCATGCAATACCTTTTGATCACCTGATCATGACCATAAAATATGAAGGGCGGCTGAGCATTCTAACCGGTGGCCTACAAATGTTAAGAATCCCCCAACGTCAAAGATTGAAAATATTCATGATGAACAAGAAGCCAATATTTTTCTTTTGTTTACCAGGTGAAACATAGTGGTGTTCTTTGAGGCAAGACTCACTGTTGCTTATAAGGTAAAGGGTGATTCAACTCATTTAGCAGCATTTGTTCTAAATTAATGATACCTCGAATTGTGTGGTTTGCTGAGAAGAGGCGTGCAACAAGCAATCAACCGGTTTCTGCCTGGCTTTTCATAAAACAAAACAAAATCCCATAGACATAGGCTGCGTTTACACTGGCACAAAAAAAAGATATGGACATAAGATCGGATCTTAGCATTAAGACTTGCAATATAAATGCAGCCTTATATTCAAGGATGGGCCTGAGCCATTTTTAGAGACCAGACTTATGACAAGTAGACTTATGACAACTAAATAGCAACACCCTGGAAACCACCAGGGTGATAATTGACTGACTGATTGATGTTGATTGATGTATTAAGGAATTCTTATTTCAGCTATTTGTTCTGATCCTAGAAGCACCCCAACACTGTACATTTTGGATGTGCCCTTATTAGACAACTTACTTAAGGTATTGGAGTGTTCTGCTAATTAGCTGATTAGTTAATGCTGAAATCCATAACTTTTGCCTATCTACTGTTACTGTTTGAGACATAAAAAATTCCAGGCTACTTGCAAAGTTATTTTATCAGCGTGGATGAAATGTTTAAATTATAAACAAATGCTAGAAGAACGAGTTACAAATGCTACAACATCTAAAGTACTCGGGCGAGATCGCACTGAACACTGATCTGTCATGTGCTTGCTTAATAACAGATTTTGTTCATTTTTAACCAAAAATGATACAGATGTGTATTGTTGGGGTACCCACATTAACAGGATTCGGAAACTCTAGAATACTTAATAATACTATTAATAAATATTGCTGTTCAAAATGACATTTGAAGTAGTTCAATAAATTTAAAATTGTCGGACAGGCATGAGTCAACGAAAATAGAAATGTTGTAGAAATGTTATGAGAAAAAATAGAAACATTTTTCATATTTCCCAACCAGTAGGTGGTGCTGTGACAAAACTGTACAGGTATCCTCTGGACATGCATGTGGTGACAAAGTATTCAAATATACTGTTCAATACGTTCGTATTATTATACGTTCAATTCAGCATGCCTTAAGGAATCCAAAAAGACCACTCTTAAAATTTTAGACAAGCATTTTTAAGTTATAAACAAAAATAGCAATTTTCCACATCACTGCACCAGTAGGTGACAATGTGACAAAACTGTGCTTGTACCCTCTGAACATGCTTGTGATGACACATACCAAGTTTTTGTGTCAATACATTACCAAGACACAGCTTTATACCCATATTGGCCTTCTCATTGTTGAATTCATTAACGGTTTGGTCTATTAAAAGCTTTAAATAACTTTTTGGGAAAAGGAATTGTGTTTCTACGAGTTACAATTCAAAAGTTATGAACATAAACATAACTGAGCCATAACAAAAGGGGCCTTTGCCCCTTCGGGACTTGATGCCAAATGAAAACAAACATATTGTTTAAATATTAAAATAGTATCTAATAATTCTACTGACATGTCAATAATATTCTGCTTCAACTGGGAGTTTTGCAACATTCAACAACTCACTTTGTACACTAAGCATATTTATAATCCTTTTGTACAGTACTGGATAGCACAATTACATATTTGAAATCCAATCACAAGTCTGATAACACTGATAACATGACTAATGTTTTTTATGAAAGTTTATTGGTCTCACATGTTTGAAATTTATAATCACACAGTGCAGAAGTTTCTCCTATTACACAGTGTATACAAAAATATCTTATTAAAAATACATTCATGATAAATATAATTTACATTTTACACAAAGCTCAGCAGACCTCCAAACTGTATTATAAACAATTTACATTATGCATTTGACACTTTTGTCCAAAGCGGCGTACAGCACATTCAAAGTATACTTTTCTGATCAGTTTTTGGGTTCCTAAAGACTTGAATCCATGATCGCTGTCCTGTTTGTGGCATGTTCTACAAAACAGAAAGGCCAATTTTAGAATCAATTTAGGTTATAAACTGACAGTTTCCAGAAGCCTGCAGTCACAACCACTCATGTTCTTGAGTCTGTTATCTCATGACAAGCCAAAACATGGTAGTTATGGAGAGAACAAGCCATGAAAGAGACTTGTTACAGCCCCCAGAGAGCTCCCTGTGTGGCTGCAGTGGGCATTTAGTGTACGGCTCCAGGCATGCTGCGTAGGCCATGCCATGGGCCACGTAATTCTGTTCTTTGACTCCGTGAAAGAGGTGAGCCATCGGGCCTTTTGCATATATAGCCACATCTTCCCCTCCATGTGTCTCTGATTCTAAAGGAACAGCAGCTTGTTGCATGTATTCTTCATCTACTATAGACAGATATAAAATAAGAACGTTAGCATCTGACTACAATACCTACAGCTCGGTTATGTGCATTTTAAAACTGAATTGAGAATGCCTTTAAATTTTAATTTATTTCCTTTATTGCTGAAGCAAACTGGAACTTGAATTAACCTTTAGTATGAATTATACACAAACATCATACAGCATATGGAGTATTTTAATACAAATTAGATGTTAGTAATGTCTAAAATGCAAACTATATAAGTGATATATATAAGTATATATATATAAGTAATATGTGTTTAATTTAAATGTTTTCTTAATTTTTTCAAAAAATTTAAAATTGAAATTGGGTGTGAGTGTGGCCAATTTTATTTAAATTCCAACTTACAAATTAAAGATAGACATTTCTAATTTTGCCATACTCCGATATATAGACACAATACTAAATTATAACAAACACTTACAATAGTTCACTGCTGAAACATTTCCTCTACTTCCATTCACATGAATATATCCTGGTCCATTAGCATACAGGAGACTAGTAAATGGGAGATTATCATCACCAATTTTGGGTGCCAGACCTGAAAAACACACAACACTCAAACAAGGGCTATGTTTAACAATTGACAATATATTTTTAAATTATAAATTAAAAAGGGATTCAGTTTCAGTTTTCAGACATTACTGATGTCATTGTTGGATACTGAATTCTGTGCCGTGTGTTCTGGTTGTACAACATATTTTAAGAAATGAGTCTGGTCATATATACACTGGTTCCATATACACAAAAAGTACTTATTGTGCACAGTATAAATACTGTATGTTCAAAAACAGTAGATCTACTACTATATTACAGTATGTTATTTCAAACATTGCCAAGAAATAACTGACGCAATGTTAATATGTTAGTATGCTATTCCATAATGGCGATTATTTCAGTGGTACTCGAATGACAGGAAGTAGCTCAGGATGTACCAAATATCGGGTTTCCTCTGGGTGTATTGCCACCAAATGTGAAGACATGGGAGTGATCTGCAGTGACAACAGTTAGGGTGTCTGCTTCACTGGTCAGCTCAGATGCTCTCTGAATGGCCCGGTCAAACATCACTGTCTCGGTTAGGGCAAGATTGGCAACCCCATCATGGTGCCCATGATCAATTCTACCACTTAAAATAACAGAGATGTGCATCACTATACAAATTCTGATTTGATTACTTATTTGCTTAGGTACAATAAGACTAAAGAAAATAACAAATACTTATCTTCCACAAAGAGAAAGAAACCTTTAGGGTTCTTGCTGAGAATTTGTATGGCTTTCTCTGTCATGTCAACAATAGAGGGGTCACGGGTACGATTCCTGAAGACCTCAAATCTCATGTCCTTTGGTTCAAAGAGACCTGAATAAACACAAACATTAATCATTATGATTTACATATAATATAAAGCAATTATATAACACAAAATATAAAGCATTTATAGTTTACACTTACAGTTTAAGTGTCTAAATAGAAATGTTTATAATCAGCTATGTGGTAGTTTTTTATGGTAAGATTTTTAAGAAGTGTTAGTTTACTCAAAAATGAAAAACCATTCTCTCATTGTTTCATTAATTTTTTCATTTTTTCATGTTCAAAACGTTCATTTTTATGTAATTCACAAAATGAAAAAGAAAAACTCCATAAAAGGTGAACGTTTTTGCAACCTGTAAGAGGAATAGACCCAAAAATTTAAGTTGCTATTTATAGAAGTTTTGATGTTTTGCAAATTTGTCATTGATCTCATATCTCATTCATATTCTTTTGGTGTAATAAAAAATAACAATGTGCTTCTGAGTGTGTCAGTATAAACAGTATAAACCCTTCACATTCAGTGGATGTTCAGATGGATTGTCATGTGGATTTATACCAAGTGTAGTTTTATGGCGCGTTTTTGTTTTTTTTCAACAATTTTTAGATTTTTAATTAAAAATACATGAATTCTCATTTTGTGTTCCATGGAGGTCAAGGCATGGGGTTTTGCAATTACATTACATTAAGTTACTGATGACAGAATTAAAATTTTTGGACAGACTAAAGTTTCAGAATATTCTTGGTGTCCTACAGCAAACAAATAAAAATGAGATGGTTCATTCTCATCTTTGTAACATTACCCATCAGACAGTCTGTTGTTTTAACATTCACCGCATTAAACTGGTCTTTGTTCCAAACATACTGTGCATTCCTCCCCTAATAAACAGATCAGAGAAACAGGCAAACATATGATAAAACCATGAGAATGATTGAAAGTCAAAATATGTACAGTGTAGTAACCTAAGTAAATACCTTGCGAACATTAAGCCAGATTTCGATAAGGTTCTTTTTGTCTTTGCGATCTCCTTTACGGGAGGATGAAGAGGGGTATTCCGGATCAGGAGTGCCCTTGGGTGTCATGTACATACGCCCACCTCCAAGAATGACCTACATGGGAACATGTAATGTTTAAAAGTTTAAAATGATGAAATCTCATCTCTGTTTTATACACATTTTTATGAGTCTGCCGTCTGCCATACGGAATTAAGGTAAAGAAATTATTATTCTGTCATTATTCTGTCATATTATTCTGTTTCTATTCTGTCCTAAATCCATTCTCATTGGGGTTTTTTTGTGAAAGATGTATTAACATCTACTGGCCATTCTTTTGCTTTTATCAAAGTGGATGAGGATCTGGGCTGTCAAGCACCAGAATAACAAACATGGTACCAGACATTTTTCATGGAAGTAGTCTGGACTCAACAGCTTTACAACAGCTTTATGTGATGAACAGACTGAAATGTATTCACTTATAATCTTCCACTTCCACTATTGACATTACAAATGGTCACATAACAAGTTATTGTCATTGGTCATTTTCCTTTAAAGTTAAACCTGGTATGTTAGTCTGAAGGCATCGTATTTGAATAAAGAGCGGATGGGAAAGGTTTTCTATTAATAAATAGTTCAATTTTAGTTAATTACAAAACATAATTATGTGGCTTTAGAAGACTTGGAATATAGAGTCATATTAACTATTTTATAAAACTTACGTGGTGTTTGTTTGTTACTGCAGAATGACTTTTAGGTGAGTAAATGATTATAATATATAATTTATCATTATAATTATAGTAAATGAGTAAAGAATTTACATTTTTTGAATAATCTATTACTTTAAGAATTGTCACCAATAATTGTTGATTTGATGTCAGCGCACTGTCAGCGCACATCACAATATTAGGTCTGAAATTAAGGCATAAAATGGTAGGTTAAGGCTCACATCAATGTCAGTGTTGGTCACAAGCTGTGTGGCAATATCTTTGCAGCCTTGTCTGCGGGCACTGGAGGGCATATCTGCATCGCTGTACCAGCTGCGACTCACTGAGTGGGCATAGGCTGCAGCAGGTGAGGCATGCTGGACTCGGGTGGTGGTCACAATCCCAACAGACTTTCCTGGGTATACACACACACAGGCATCATCACATTTATCTTTCAAGACTAAGGAAATCCCATGATGCATAGTGATGAAAGCTGCCCTTTCAAAAAGGGAGCAAGGGGATCATAGTTTATATGAAGAGAAATGGGGGCTACCATGATTTTAGTTTAAAACCTATAATAAATATAAATATAGGGATGTTTTTTTAACAAAATCAATTGGTTAGCACAAATATGATCAGCCAACAGCATGTGCTTTTTTGCTAACACTTGCAGGGTTCTTAATTAAGCATTAAGTCACAATTAAGTCATTAAGTATTAAGCAATAAGTCTTAATTAAGTAAGTCACAAAATACAGCCATGGTATTCCTCATTGTCTTCTGCAGAAGGAAAAAAGTCATGAGGGTTTCAAATGACATGAGGATGAATGAATGAATGAGGCAACATTTAAGGTAAATTTTGCCTCTTTGTCGCCATCTCTGCATCTGCAGGTTACTTTACATACTTGTCTCAACGTATGAAGTCAAATTAAGACAGAATGACATTTCCAACTCAAATTATAATTATTATTATTAACTTACCATTACAAATCAGGGTAAGGAGGTAAGGAGACCATTTTGAACACTGATCTGTTATGTACTTTTCTTTAACCAAAGAAAGTTGCTGCTTTTAAACAAACTTAATTTTGACCAAAATGTGATGCATGTATCTGTACAAGCAGTGCAAGCATGTGCTGAGGTTACTAAAAAGGTTGTTTTTTGTTCTTTTTTACTGAGTACTAAAATACAATAGAATTAAAATTACCCAATATGTGTCCTACATATTCTTTGTGCATATTAGAGTACCAACTTAGCTTCGCTTGCCAGCAGTAAGTAGTGCTACTCATGCCCAAATCCACTAACAACACAGAAAGATGCATTGTTCTTTTGCAAAATCACTATTATGGATTATTATCCTTATCATTATGGATTCTTTTATTTTATTATTATCCACTATTGTGGAAATTTTACAAAAAGGTGCTGTGGTATTACTATGAATGGGGGAGTTACACTCATGGCCACTCTAGCTAAGGAAGTCTCGCCTTTCATTTAAAAAAAACAATTGTTAAAGACTAAGAAGACGGAGAGAGGTTCTCGGAGGGAGGTTCATTGTACAGTATAGTAAAATAGTCCCTAGTCTAAAATAGAGCATAGTAAAATAGTCCCCAACCCTTGCACATGTTCAACAGCTGGAGAAAAAAAAGTTTGTAGAACAAATTAAGCTTAAGAAACAAAATATGTGGTACAGTTGATGGCCTTTAGTCTTTTATAATGCATTACAAATATGGCTAAAAATTGAAGTGACTTTCCTTCGGTAGAGCTTCATGCTGTGTGACTGTTAGTGTGATAACGAGTGTGTGAATGTAACATACCTTGTGCTTTGGCACGATGTAGTACAGAGAAAACCTCATTGCCAAAAGTGGTGTTGCACTCATAAGGCACTGCTTTAGCACTCAACCCCACCGTTTTAGCATTGGCCTTCACACCACAGTGATAAGCCGTAGCTGTGCTTGCACTGTCCGCCACTTGTTTGTCAACACTATATGTCTATTTAGAAAAACAACACCTTACTTTATTAACTGTTGACATTATGATCACAAGCAATCTATTTTTTTCTTTGTTTGTAATTACTTTTTCTTTTATATTTACTAAGAAACATTAGATACGGTAAAAAAACAAACAAACAAAAAATGTTAAAATGCAGACAGAAGCTGCTATCTCATGATAAGAAAACACAAATGCAGGTATTTATTTAACAACTGTGTGAGAACTTTTGACCTTGTGGACTTTTAGGAATTATAATCTTAAAACACAAAATTGTTCATTTTACTCTTTCTTTAAATGACTATGTAATTAAATTAATCCTGCTTTCTTGTAGCTTAACTAGTGCTAGCACATTAAGATCATATGTTCGATTCCCAGGGAATGCAGACAGTCTTAAAATAGTTTGAATGCATTGGTGGTTGCTTTGAATAAACACAATACATGCCAAATACATGAATGGAAATTAAAAATGAAATGGAAATTTTAACAGTATCAAAAATAAACAATTAAATAAAATATTAACACAATGAAAGGTAAACATATACTTTTACAATAACATGCATGAATGATAAAATGAACATGTACAACAAAACTTATGATTATATTCTTGATTAGATCACATTCATTTTATGACACACTCATACGATGGGAAATTAGAAGCTTCAGACCTTGGACAGGGCGAGGTATGGAAATGTGTCCATGGCCAAAACAGTCTCCTCCCCCGATTTTCCCCTCATTTGACCTCTCAGAATACGAGCGGCTGAAACCGTAGACACGCCCATCCCTGAATGACAAACATATGGAGTGACATAATGTCACAGCTTGGTCCTGAACCCAAAATCCTTTATGAACTGCAGTAATATAGGGTAAGAGGTAATTGGTAGGTAAGGTCAGCCAGTTATGATGGCAAAAAATACCTGAAAGGGTGATTAATACTGTATTTTTTCTAATATGATCACACTTGCCACATGCTTGCTTATCAAAAAAATAAAAATAAAATTTGTAAAATAAAAAAAGATGAAAAAAAGACATTTGATTTGCATTATGTTACAAGAAAGAGCACACAGTAATAAATGAGACAATAAATTAGGTAATCTGTTGCCTGGGTCCCTTATGTTTAATGCTTGTTACAAAAATATTTGATTGAACAGTGTCATGATTGACCAATCAGAATCAAATATTATAAAATTCTGTACAAAATTATTTTGTAGGTATCTTGATTATACTATGTATATGTATTTCTATTGTATATCTTGTTAACTAAGAGCATGCAACTAAGAAAGCCCAAACAGGTATTACTGACAATAATTTATAGATTTATAGAATAATATAATGTAAATAATGTAGATAACTATAAGATAATATATAAGATAAAAATAAGATAACAGTAACATATTATGGCAGATTGCTTGTTAATCAAACCACAAAAATCTCATTAAAACTTTATTGTAATAATCTTTAAGAAGCAAAAGATAGTAGCAAAGATCTTACAAGGTACAATCTACCAGACTATCAATTTTCTATTCCAGACTGTTTGTAACTTACCATCACCAAGGAAGAGGATGATGTTTTTGGCACGGTATGCCCGCCGTGGCAACATAAGGGCAGCCTCTAGTGTCCTCCTGGCCTGCTCATTCCAATATGAAGGTTCTTTTTCCCATTCCGCTATTGACCAAGACAAACATCACAATATAAACAACTTCTTCCTCTCAGAAATAGCACTAGTCTGAGGTTGTAACTCTTTTAAAGATGCATGAGGTAGACGGACTCCACCACAAACCTGCCCTGACAAGACTAAACAGGCAAGCAGCCATAGTACATCCTTTGAACAAACTAATGTGACTAAACTCAACTTTTCAGCACTTCACCATTTGTCAGCTCAAAAAAAATTATCCAAAAACTCCATCCAGTTTCAACCTACATGTAAAATACCCACAAGCCCAATAGGGGATGGTACCTGTCTACCCACAAAGCTCTAATATTGGAAATACAGACAATGGGAGTGTTGTGTCCTTACCTGTGGCCTCTAGGCTACAGCTTGTGCTGAGAAGGAGGTGGGCCAACAGGAGTAGAATGCCAGGAACCCGGCTATAAACCAAACACATCCTGAGCCACGAAGAAAAGAAGCGACCTCTGCACACCTCAGCACTGTGAAGGAGTGTCTCAGAAACTTTCGGTTTCTGCTTTTTAAACCCAGGGTGTGTTGCAAGCCAGGGCCCCAGACAGCTCATAGGCTCACATTGACGTTGGGGGACCACACAGGGCTAGGAAGCCCCTTTGACTGTTTTTTTTTCCTGAATCTGGAATTTTTTTTTTAAAAGACCACTTTTCCTTGTTTCTTTTTTCTTTCTTTTTGAGATCTCTCCTGAGATCTGCTGAAGCTGGAATGATCCTTTGATGTGGCAAGTTGTGCTAATGCATGTTTTTTTATATAGTGGTTAATTCGGCAGTGGAGAAATAGCAGAGCTCAGGTTGGCACTGAACATCATTCAAACCATACTGCTTTTTTGTTTTTATACAAAAAAGCAGTATGGAAATTAGTCCAGTATGGTAGAAATGTCAAGCACTCCAGGTCTTGAAAGTATAGGCTACCAATTTCTCAGTGAGGATAAAATACTGTAATATAAAAATAGTAAAAAATAGTTTTCAATCTAAAGTCTGATCAGATGAGCTGCGTTCATAAAATACTCACACCTTCCAATTATTTCCATGTGTTAAAAATGCTTAAGTGAACTTTAAGTGAAGTGGCATTGTTAGACAAGTAAATTCGAAGTAAAATTGAGTTTAGTCTTTTATTGGCCTTATTGGAATGTGACTTAACCAATCAGAATTTGGCATTGGAAAGTTATGGAAAGTTAATAATAGTAGTTCCATATTTATCTCATGTGTTACGTAATGTGAAACTGTTTTAACCACATACTCCTAATTATTATCAATAATAATTTATTTAACATTAAATAGTCATTCATTATACTGCCGTTGGTAAAAGCAACAAGGCACTCATAGTTATGTGTTAATTTTACTTTAGTAAGTGATGGTTTGCTGACTAACTTTGTGGACTTGGACGTGTTTTGTGGGAAATAAGCATAAGCAGCATTTTTCTTCCATGAGGTAGTGGAGAATTAACGCTGTAAAAATAGAGAGAGACAAGAGAGGAAAAAAAACTAGACAACAGTATGAATAAATCCAGAAACGTTTCAGCCAGGGCTGGACATTAAATCCAGAAATGCTCAGTGCAGCTTGTTAATGATGCTTAAAGAATATCTCATCTGTGTCAGATGGACGTTACACAGCGCAGAGGGGCAGCACTATATCCTCATTTAAGGCAATTCAGACTGCTAATAAAAGAGGAAACCTGAACCGTTTCTTCATTGAGGCTTCACATGGCGGGACCACACAGCACGTACCAAAACATGAGCAAAAAAATTCAATCCTGGGCCCGTCAGGACACGTTAGACCATTGTTGTGACAGGCAGCACTTTCAAGTTCATTTGAACAAGAGATTATGCTAATAATTAGCTGGGACAAGATCGAGAACCCACACCAAGTTAGTCATAGATATTTTTCTTTTTTATTCTAAGATGTTCCCAAAGTCTTTAGACTGGAAGTGACGCTTCCAAAAATCTAATCAAAACAGAGACTTGTTGTTTT
>JAZGTJ010018717.1:0-11289 GCA_036877575.1 Botia almorhae | reverse complement strand
ATTTGTAAGTCGCTTTGGATAAAAGCATCAGCTAAATGACTAAATGTAAATGGGTAGCTGTAAATGTATTCATATAAAGTGCAGCAACACCTCCCCCTTTGCCTTTTGGACAAAGCTCATGCTTATAGCAGTAATGTTGGGGGATTGACTAATTTAATGTAATGTAATAATTTTGTTTTAGCCATGTTTCTGTCAAGCAGATTAAAACCTAGATGTGCTCTATAAACATATCATTAACAAAAAGCGCTTTTGTAAAGAGAGCTCTAATATTCAGCAAGCCAAGCTTTATTAATTGTTTGTCTATATTATGTATCTTTTATATTTGTTTAACATTGATTAAATTGCCATATTATTGTTTACAGTTTTTTTGTATTTACCAGTCCGGGGGATTCAGTCTATCTGCTTCCTAACCTGGGCCCCAGTTAGTCAAATATTAGTAGTATTTATAAGACTATGTGCCAAATTTCTAGATAAATGAGCAGCACCAGCCCTACAGGGATGGAGGCCATCTCTTTTCAACAGGTCAGGTCTACCCCAAAAATATTTCCAATTATCTATGTAACCCATATTGTTCTGTGAACACCACTTAGACATCCAGCTATTTTGTGATGACAGTCTGCTATGCATTTTGTCACCACGATAAGCAGGGAGGGGGCCAGAGAATATTACTGTGTCCGACATTGTAGGAGCAAGTTCACACACCTCTTTAATATTATCTTTAGTAATCTCGAACTGACGGAGACTAACCGACGTGTATAATAATCTTACTGAATTTACGTTTAGCTTTAGCCAGCACATTTAAATTTGCTTTAATGTCGAGCACTCTGGCTCCCAGTAAGTATTTGACTATGGTAGCTGGTGCCTCTATTTTCAGGTTCCATACGATAGAATCTACAATAACTAGGGTACTTTCAACAGGCGTCTCAGTGGGTGCATCACTGAGTGGGGAGAACCTGTTAACTGTGTAACTGTAATCGGAACAGAAGAGCAGTGTTTTGTCCTGTGGCTATGCCGTCTCACAGTCACAAAGTCACAAAGTTTCCTTGCTTTAGGGCTAACTGTATGTATGGACCTAGTCGCATCCAAAGTCTGCTCTAAAGCCCTATCACTCTTACTATCCTCAAGTAAAGTCTGAATGCGTGTCTTTAATTCTGAAATCTTCTCTGTCAGCCTACCTATTTCCGTACATTTATCACATGTAAAACCCTCAGTGCTGACAGAGAAGGCTACACTAAACATGTGGCAAACAGTGCATGTTACAATAACAGGAGAAGATGCCATAACTCACCATGTTTTACGAGCTATTCCTACTTATCACAGTTGTTTGAATAATTCGAGCAGATGAAAAACACAGGGGATAAAGACAGTGAATAAAGTAAACACAGTAAACACAGAAAACGGAGGCATCTGTAGTGAATAACAATCAAAAGCTAACGTTATCTAATTAAATCAATATGATTTACATTTACATTTAGTAATTTAGGTGACGCTTTTATCCAAAGCGACTTACAAATGAGGACAAGGAAGCCACTTCAATAATCTGCTTGACAGAAACATGGCTAAAACAAAATGATTACATTACATTAAATTAGTCAATCCCCCAACATTACTGCTATAAGCATGAGCTTTGTCCAAAAGGCAAAGGGGGAGGTGTTGCTGCACTTTATATGAATACATTTACAGCTACCCATTTACATTTAGTCATTTAGCTGATGCTTTTATCCAAAGCGACTTACAAATGAGGACAAGGAAGCAACTTCAATCACAATAAGAGGCAACAATGAATAAGTGCTATAGACAGGTCAATGATGTAAACAATACACTAACAAATTACGTTTAATAATTTAGACACCAAAAGTAAAGAGAAAAAATAGTGAGAAAAAAAGAGTCAGGGCAAGGCTAAACAGGCACAAACATAAACCTCTTGCAGCGAGGCAGACAGGAACGGGAAGTCTCAGATGGAACCGGAAGATGACTTTCGAGGCCACTCACGATCTCTTGTCCGGGCCATATCCCTACCATCTAGTCCATCGGGTATTGCATCTCTCTCACCAAGTAGGCTGCAGCTTGGTGCTTGGAGCTTGTTTACAGAAAGTTTGCCATACCGGAGATGTGATCTATGGGCTGTGGTCGGAAACAATATTTTAAGTAGTCTGTAGATACAAAAAACATGATTAAATGCTGTGCTGTTTCCATAGCTGTGGGTAAGTCTTTTAGATACATTAAGTGAAATGCTTTGGAGAATCTTTATATGATTACCAGGATTGCGTTTTAACTTTTAGTAAAGATTTAAAGATTGATGATGAAGTCCACTGCCAAATGAGACCAGGGATGCTAAGGAAAAGGCAGAGGCTCCAAGAGACTGGCTGGGAATTCCTGGTGTGTCTTGGACTGAGCATAGACACTGCAAACCTTAACATAAACTGCAAGCCTTCACATTTAAGTGAGCTTGGCCACCAGAAAAATAATGGATCAGTTCACTTGCCTTAAAATGCCTTAGAATGAGGGCTGTTTGAATTACTCAGCTGTACAACCTGTTGTTGTAGGGACTTGAAGATATTTTTGTTTGGAGGACATTTTGGAGGAGTTGGTTCAGTCTGTTGTTTTCTGTTCTTTTGGTCTCCTAAATTCTGAGTTTTGGTTATTAAAAGTGTTTTTTTAAAAATCTCCCTGTTTCTTTGGATTTTTCCTACAAACACTGCTACACTTGAGAATGCATAATGGAAATGTATGAACACATGTATCAAATTTTCCCCATGTTACATGTTTATGATGTTCCCTTTGAAGGGAACTTAAAACGGCGTCATAGCTTGACACTATGGGGAACACACATTTTACTACAGCTGAAAGTAATATCCGTGCTCCAAGAGCACGGATATGGGGCAATGCCTAAAGTGGAAGAGATGTTTGTGGACTATTTCTCCCTTTCTACTCGTATTACAGATGATTTAGAATACCAGTCCAGATAATGATATCTCTCTCAGATTTTCTGGCAGCTTGGAAACTTCTGCCCAGTTTATCCCCATGGCTGTTAAATACAGTACAGAGAGGGCTCAAAATTCAGTTTGCCTCTCATCCTCCTCGGTTCAACTGCATTCTATAGACTGTGGTGTTAGGAGAGCAGCACCCAGAAAGCTCAAGGATCTCTTGGCCAAGGGGGCTATAGAACATGTTCCCCCTCACATATGAAGTCTAGGCATTTACAGCCATTATTTTTTATTTCCCAAGAAGGACAGGGGGCTGCATCCAATTTTAGATTAAATGTGGATGCGCAAACGGATTGCGTGTCAAATTTGGCCTGAGTACTGGTTTGTCACAGAGAAACAGAGCAATGTTCATCCCAGGGTTGGCAAACCTGCAGGCAGATATCCTGTTGAGACAGGAGCTAAGGGCCAGGGAATGAAGCCTCTATCCACAAGTGGGAGTCCATTTTCCAAAGGTATGGCCCAGTGCAAGTGGATTTGTTTACCTCAAAGGAGTCGACCCACTGTTTCCTCTGGTTCAGCCCCACTTACCCAGCTGAATTGGGGCTGAATGCTATGGTACAGATGTGGTTGAGGCTGCATCTGTACACCTTTCCCCTAATAGCCTTGCTTCCAGAAGTTCTATCAAGGGTTCGCCAGACCAAGTTCGTCTCCTGGATGGAGTCTCCTTTATAAATTATCCTCTGTCTCGGACTCAGGGGTTGATCTTTCACCCCTGAAAATTTGGAAACTGTGTGTCTGGCCCCTGAGGGGAGCCACCATGTAGATGCTGGTCTCAACTGAGGTTGTAGAGACCCTTTTGAGTTTCAGAACGCTGTTTACTAGGAGACTGTATGCCCTGAAGTGGCAGCTCTTTGCGCCATGGTGTGAGCAACAGCATGTTGACCCAGTTCACTGCCCTATTGATGATCTGCTGGAGAAGCGTCTGTGGTTCCATCCCAACGAGGGAAGAAATCACTTTCCTGGACTCTTACTTTCACCAACCCGGTTGGTGGAATGAACTCCATCCAACTCATCTTTTTCGTCTTCACTTCACTTCACTTCACACCCCATTTCTACTTCTACTACTAAAAAAAACAACATTTTTATACTGTGTTGAAATACCTGAGACCTGTCTATAGCACTTATTCACTGTTGCCTCTTATTGTAGTTGAATTTGCTTCCTTGTCCTCATTTGTAAGTCACTTTGGAAAAAAAAAAGTCAGCTAAATGACTAAATGTAAATGTAAATGTGGGATTTTACAGAGACCTATACTGCAATCGAGATAACATCTTTCCTGGGAAGCAAGACAATACCAGGCCTTAATCTGAACATGCATGGTTTCATAGATACTCTACACCATAGAAGGGATGTGCTTGACTACCTGCCTGCAGTCCAGACCTACCTTTTATTGAAAATGTATGGTCCGTTATGAAAAAGAGAATCGGCCAACGGTGACCACAGACTGTTGAGCAGCTGTCTTGTAAAACTGAATGAGAGCACAATGGACCTCTAGAGGTCAAAACAGGGCCACAAGCCAAAAATGCCTCTTTCAACTTTTTAAAGTGTGTTGCAGCCATTAAAATAAAAATGTGTTTATATTTACAAAATCGAATTAAATACAATTACAATATTTTTTTCTCTTTGTACTTTTACACTTGTACTTTTTATTTTTAAGATAAATAATTTTTATTACATTTGAAAAAAATTTAAAACTTTTCTGGAAATGGATTTTTCAGAGCAGGTTAGCTGTGCAGTGTTAAAACTAAGCTACCATCATGGTGTCACGACCCAAAAAGAGAACAAGGACCCAATTGCAAACAATAAACAGTTATTGCCAGAAATGTAAGTAAACAGAACACAGTCCAAACCACGTCGACCTCCGGAATCAGATTGACACAGGATTACAACCAGCAAGGGAAACGCACCACCAGCACCAGCGGACCAGCTTGCAGAAGAGCAGAGACTTGAGTCAGCACTTCAAACGAGGCTGAGAGGCACCACCAGCAAGGGAACGAACCACCAGCGTCAGTAGACTAGCTTGCAGTTGAGCAGAAACTTGAGTCAACACTGCAGATGAAGCTGAAAGCCCCCACCAGCGTGTACAGATGGAACGCCAGATGAAGAGCAGCGGAGTGGAGGAACACTTCCAGAGATGGCCACAGGCAGGTGAGTAACTGGTTGTGGTAATGATGATGCCGATAGCAGGTGATGGCAGAGACAGGAACCAGGAGGAGAAAGAGGCAGTGTGGGAGAGATTGCTGGTACAGCCAATGACGTGGAGACAACCAACCCAGAGGCAGACGGGAGAACACAATGAGCAGTCACAGCAGACTCCAGGACGGAAGACAACTGAAAATGGGAACAGAACTAGCGTGACTAGACTATGATAATCTAACTAGAAACATGACAGCTAAGCTAAGCTAACTAAGACCGAGACTGGATGTGGTCAGGAAACGCTTACAAATGTGACGGTCTGACAAAGACTGAACACACACGAGGGAAATATAAAGGGAGGCAATTAATGATAGCGGCAGGTGATCGTGATGTGACTAAGTGAACACAGCTGGGAATGATAACAAGAGTGGAGGGGTGACACGGACACCGGAGCACATGACGATTATCAAATCGCCACAAGCTCCGACAAAAAACAATACAAACCCTGTTTGATCAAACCGACGTCCTGACACATGGTACCTAAAATGTCTCATGTTATGTATGTAACCCGGTTCCCTTAAAAAGGAAATGAGACTTTGCGTCATAGTTTTATACTATAAGGGAATGTAATTAAGGTGGCCACATGTCTGAACACATGTAAAATCACACCTATTTATAGGCAGGTCAAGATAATGTATTGCGCACCACAAAGCTTTTAAAAGGCGCCTGCAAAATATATCATCCAAGTCTAAGTCTGAAGGAAGGCTGTGCAGGCAAGACCAAAGTGTGGCAATGTGACACAGCATCTCGTTCCATGTCTCAGGAAAATGGGTTACATACATAACCTGAGATGTTCCCTTTCGAGGGAACTCAACGCTGTGTCATAGCTTTATGTTATGGGGAACATTTATGCCCAACAAGCCACAGTAAGGGAGGAGCAGCCTGCAGCACAAACATCACTTATAGATGCCCCTCTGGACAGTGCCTTAGATGATGATACACTCCTGGTAGAATGGTCTCTGATACCCAGGGGTGACACTAGGTCTAAGACCTCATAAGTTCGGGTAATAGCATCTATGATCCACAAAGATAAGCGCTGTTTTGTAGCCTGAGTTGCAACCACCAAAACAGACTAGGGGCTGAGGGGACCCATGTGCGACAGAAATGCCTGCTTGGCACCAAGCAAAAACTGGGACACCAAAGGATGTCTCCCAATAGAGGCTCCATTAACAGGTTAATGGCTAACAGAAACAGCAGCTTGATGCTATGGGGAACATGCTTCAGACATGTAAAATCATGCCTATTTATAGGCAGGTCAAGGTCACGTGACAAAGTGTTGTGCACCACAAATCCTTTAAAAGGCACTTTCAAAATACATAATCAGTTTCTAAGTCTGAAGTCACTAGACAGTTCCTTAGATCATGCTGCACTTCTGTTAGAATGGACTCTAATTCCTGGGGGGACACCAGGTTACAGACCTCATAAGCCAGGGTAATAGTATATGTGATCCACTGATATAAGCGCTGTTTTGTGATCATATTACCTTGGTTGCGACCAAGAGCTGAGGTCGAAGTGGTCTTACCCCACTGGCTTGAGCAGTGAACATAAATCCTCAAAGCTCTAACTGGACACAATACAGTGCCTTGCAAAAGTATTCATACCCCTTGCACTTTTTTATATTTTATCATCTTACAACCACACACTTAAATGTATTTTATTGAGATTGTATGTGATAGACCAACACAAAGTAGCACATAATTATGAAGTGGAACGGAAATGATATAAGGTTTTCTAAAATTTAAGCAAATAAAAATCTGAAAAGTGTGACGTGCATTTGTATTCAACCCCCTGTACTCTGATACCCCTAAATAAAATCCAGTGGAATCAATTGCCTTCAGAAGTCACCTAATTAGTTAATAGAGTTAACCTGTGTGTAATTTAGTCTCAGTATAAATACCCCTGTTCTGTGAAGGCCTCTAGTGAACACTAGTGAACAAATAGCAAGGAACTCACCAGACAGGTCAAGGATAAAGTTGTGAAGAAGTTTAAAGCAGGGTTAGGTTATAAAAAAATATCTGAAGCTTTGAACATCTCAAGGAGCACTGTTCAATCCAAAAATGGAACAAGTATGCCACAACTGCAAACCTACCAAGACATGGCCGTCCACCTAAACTGACAGACCGAGCAAGGAGAGCACTGGTCAGAGAAGCAGCTAAGAGGCCCATGGTCACTCTGGAGGAGCTGCAGAAATCCACAGCTCAGGTGGGAGAATCTGCCCACAGGTCAACTATAAGTTGTTTACTACACAAATCTGGCCTTTATGGAGGAGTGGCAAGAAGAAAGCCATTGTTGAAAGAAAGACATAAGAAGTCCTGTTTGCAGTTTGCCACAAGCCATCTAGGGGACACAGCAAACATGTGAAAGAAGGTGCTCTGGTCAGATGAGACCAAAGTTGAACTTTTTGGCCTAAATGCAAAGCATTATGTGTCACCCTGAACACACCATCCCCACTGTGAAACAAACAGCATCATGCTGTGGGGATGCTTTTCTTCAGCAGGGACAGGGAAGCTGGTCAGAGTTGATGGGAAGATGGATGGTGTAATGGGGAGCTGGTAGTGTTTGTGACAAAAATACAGTGGGACACCGTATGAATGAATGGGGTGATGACAAGTTCAAACAGCAGTGGAACATAAAACAATCCACGATGAAACATACAACACAGGTCCAGGGCAAGATAATCCAAAAGGGGTAATCCAAATTTGTAAAACAAAGGCCAAAGTCAGAGAATCCAGAAGACAGAAAACACACGAGAAATAATCCATACACGGGAAATAATCAATACACAAGAAACCGCCAAACACCAAACAATAACCCACACCCGACCATACAAAAACCCGGAACTTAAATACACACACTAATCACGGTGACACAGGTGATGACGATTACCAGGATAAGGAAGTGAAGACAGTGATGACAGACAACAACAGCGTTTCATAATAAGAGTAGCGTGGGAGCCCGGCTCCGTTACAGATGGAGATAAATACAGAGCAATCCTGGAAGAAAACCTGTTGGAGGCTGCAAAAGACTTGAGACTGGGAAGGAGATTTTGCCTTCCAGGAAGACAATGACCCTAAACATATAGCCAGAGCTACAATGGAACGGTTTGGATCAAAGAATATTCATGTGTTAGGATGGCCCAGTCAAAGTCCAGACCTAAATCCTATTGAGCATCTGTGGCAAGACTTGAAAGTTGCTGTTCACAGACGCTCCCCATCCAATCTGGCTGAGCATGAGCTATTTTGCAAAGAAGAATGGGCAAAAATATCAGTCTCTAGATGTGCACAGCTGGTAGAGACATAACCCAAAAGACTTGCAGCTGTAATTGTAGCGAAAGGTGGCTCTACTTTTTTTTCTACTGTAAGTGCCTACTTTTGCAAGGCACTGTATATCCCTATCTATTTTGTTCTTAAAGAAATTTATGAAATCATCACTGCTATGATATTGACAACTGTCAGAAGCAGTTGATTCTTTATTTTTGGTTAACAGTCACTGTATCAAATAAATATCTAGGGTTGTATTTTCTTCTAAAAGATTTAAAAAGTTGGCAAATCTTGAGCTTTTTAGGGCCTTTCTGTAATTTGAAATGCTTTCCTTACTTCCCATGCTGTACAGAATACCTCTAATTTGGTTTGCTTCCAATTATGCTTTATTTTCTGGGCTGTTCATTGTAGGGTGTACATTATACCACAGCGTTTGGGCTACTGTCGTTAATCTTCTTTAAGCACAGAGGAGCAACTTTGTCCAAGGCATTAGAAAAGAGGAAGTTAACGTTTTCTGTTGCGCTATCAAGATTTTCAAAAGTATTTGTTATGCTAAGGAATTGAGAGAGTTTAGGGAGATTGTTAATAAAAGAATCTTTAGTGGCAGAAGTTATCGTTCTATGTATTTGTAGCAAATAGCTTATTTTGCAACCATGGGTAAATGTCTTAAACAGGACACCAGATAATGATCTGAAGTGTCTTTGCTCTGCTGAAGAATTTTAATATCATCAACATCTAAGCCATAGGACAGTATTAAATTGAAAAAGAATGATTACAAATCAAATTCTTTGATAAAGTCGTGTGGTACCCTGATGGCCTGTATACAGTACATAGTAGAAATGACAAACTCATTTATCATTTACACCAGATAAAGTTATATTGAGCACCATTACTTTAAAAGCATTGTATCTGAAATCAGATTCTGGTTAACTTAAAAAATATTCCTATAAAGTGCAGCCCCCTTTGCCTTTTGGATAAGGTTCATGCCTATAACAGTATTGGGGATACTTACTTAATGTCTCATTTTAGCCCTGTTTCTGTCAAACATAGCACACCAAGGTTATGATCTGCGATCATATGATTAGCATAAAGTGTAGAGTGTAACAAAAAGTTTTGTAGAGTGAGATTTACTATTCTTTAAACCAAGCCGTATTAATTGTTTGTCTGTATTGTGTATCTTTTTTATTAGTTTAACATTGATTAAATTTCCTGGTAATTGTTCATTAAATTTCGGTTCATTAAATTTCCTAGAGTTTTTTGTATTTAAAGGTTCAGGGTACACAGTCTCTATATTAGGGAGGGGGCCACAGCATATTACAGTGTCTAACATTGTTCAAACACCTCTTTAATATTATCTTTATAGATCTCCAACTGACCGAGACAAACATCATTTCTGCTGATATTTATAATGATCTTACTAAATTTACATTTAGATTTAGCCAGCATGTTTAAATTTGATAACCTGCTAAAGATTGTTAAAGTAAACTTGCTGGTTCAGCCTCCCTCATCCAGCTCCATTTTGGCTGGATGCCATGGTACAGATGTGCCTTTCCCCTGATAGCCTTGCTCCCAGAAGTCCTAGCAAGGGTCACCCAGTGGTGCTTCAGATTTTCTGTCCTCCGCCGTAAGAGTTGCAGGACCAGGAAAGGCTTCAGTTACAATCATTATCTTTTGTTCCACGGTGGGTCCTTGTGGGTGACGCCCATTTTCAATTGAGTCAGGAAATGCAGTATTTAACAAACGCAATTGTGTATCGGTTCATCACTATCATATTCTCAGGTAATTTGCAAAGTTTGGGGCCAGCGCCACCTAGTGGTCAAAATACATTGTATGATTTATGAAAATGCTTATAATAAGTTTTTGCAATAATATACCTCATTTGTCATAATCAATACTACTTCCTGTTGGCAATTTAACATTTTTTGTAATACCTACTTTTTTGAACTTCTACTGATTTTGTCCATTTTGCATGAAATTTGGTATACTTCATCTACATACATACCAGACAAAAAGTTATTAAAAGAATTTTGATCGGTCAATCCATTTACATATAGTGCGTTAACGAATTGTTAACCCAACTGTAATGGGTTTTACCCTTGTTTTCTTAAAAACTGTTTTCTCATCTTATTTTTCATAATCTCACTGCTCAAGCATCAAATGCTTCCCATAGTGCCGCTCATGGGCTTGACCCCATTGTTGCTGCTTGCAGCTATATTTTTTTCATTGTTATGTTGATGATACTTAGCTGTACATTTCTTTGAGGCCCAATGAGATGCATAAATTCATAAAACTAACAGAATATATTGTCAATATCAAAATTTTGATGACTACCAACTTTCTACTATGGCTACTGGATTTATTTAGATCAGATGGTGGGGAGATAGAATGGGATGACCCTTGGGACAGATCTTTATTAAATTTCCTATGATCTACTTACCTACCTCTAGCCTACTTTGATTCTATATTTTTGTTCTCTGCCTAGTTACAGCAGTGTGATGTTATAGGTGCAATTAGTAATATTATGCTTGTTGCCATCTCTGTTTGTAACATTCCTCAGTCCTTATCTCCATCTATACATAATTAGAGTTTTGGTTACTTGCCACTGTCTCACCACATACTGTTTCAGCAGTCTGTATACAGCACCCTCTCATACACCACTGAGATAAGTATGAGCCTGTAATGACAGGTATTTCTAATGCATGTCCATTTATTCAAATGGTCCAAATGTGTGGTAGTTTTCATCATTTCAGTCACTTCTTTATTCATAAACCAACAACAAACTTAGTATCCCTAATTAGTTTTATTAATATACATCTCATAATTGTCAGGAATCCACCGCAATCACCAT
>JAZGTJ010018716.1:0-11290 GCA_036877575.1 Botia almorhae | reverse complement strand
TGACTCTGTTAGCATGTTAAAACTGTACACGCAGTCCGTAGATATCGATCACATGACCTTGTTATGGCTAGCTTCACATGCTACCAGGTGAGCTAAATGAATTGCAATCTTTTAACTGTCTAATACTTCTTTCTGTGTGTAAGATGTGATTTTTGTGAGTCTAGTGGTACAGTCCCAGTGAGACCAGGGTTCAAAATGCTAACATAAAAAATTTTTAAATGAGACAAGCAAAATAGCAACTGAACTTGACAGTCAGTGATACTGTACATCTCTGCCTCATAATTTTTATAATCACCTTTTTATCTCCAATAAATCATGCAATTATCAAAAATTACACAAAATTACAATTAAAACCCACTTGGCCCACCCAAAAGGGCGCAATACTCACAATCACACATTCATTGTAATCGCATGTGGATTGGTTTCATTTACTGAACAAGTTCTATTTCACCCTTGGATATTTGGTAAAGGTCGAAGTGTGCTGAGATGTAAGCTGTTACCCTGCTACACCTGCCACTTTAATAGCATGCACTGGGGTCAGAGGGCAGGGAGCGGGACTGAGTTTTCCTACCCTGTATCGCACAGCCGGTTCTGTCTCCGTCTGCACGTGAGCTGCTCTTTGCATTCAGCCATGACAGGCCCGGTGTAATTGCCTCACGGAGGCGAATCTGTAATCGTGTGAGTGGCACGTTCCTCGCTACATTTTGACACCAAAGGTGAGGGAGAGGGTGCATGTCACAAGTTGCCATAAGGAGTAACCTTGTTAGAGGCCAGGGCCACACCGATAAGGTGCTTCTAATTTTGCCATCAAATTGCCCGTACCAAAACACAAGATATTCATATTTTTGGGGACATTCGCAAGTGAATCTCCATTTGTTAGTTTGCTGTTTTGAAATACAAGTCACAGGAAGTGACTGGACAGTTTTGCACATAAGAAAAGCCCACACACAGGGCATGTAGTTCCATATGGCAAAACTGGACTTGTCTTTCTACTGGCCGAGACATTTGAAAGGAAACGCATCGTTCCTCGGAAACTCAGTCTCCAATGTAGCACACAGATGGTTATTATGGAGCTCCACATAAATTGATTATGTTGGAAATTAACTGTTGCTGTCAACGGCAGCCGCCAAACCTGTCCCAGTGTGTCCCTCTGCCCGCTGATGCATAGTATACAGCTGATGAACCAGATGTTGCACCCAGCTCTTCATTTTTAAGGTCAGCGCAGACGTGTTTTGGAGGTCCTTATTCCTAATCTTGCTTTGTTTGGTGGGCTTGTTAGCCATGCGTATTTGTCAGAAAAGGGAAGTATTTCATTGTGAAAGAGTTGAGATTGAAGTGCAATCTGATGTCTGTTCTAGTACATGCAAACACATAATTTCAACCCCTTTTGTCAGTAAATTATATACTTATACAGTGTAATGAAAAAGGAGAGGAAATGTTGCAAGCCAGATTCAAACTTAAATTACCCATTTAAGCACCACGGTTCAATTTAGGCAAACCTCAACAAAGAAATCATTTCTTTCAGCTTCTATTTGTAAAAGTGAGCTGCTACTGGGCCAAAGTCAAGAAATGCTGGCACATTTTTCAGACTTTTACATAAAATTTCAAGTTACACCTGTAAACGTTGAGCTAAACATAAAGGACTTGAAAAGAAAACACTATAAACGTATGAATTGAATATTTAAGGATGCATTATGTCATTTCTACTGCACCAGCAGCACAACTAAACTGCAAAACTAATAAATATTATTAAACAGGTTTTCTAAACACTCCCCCAATCTGCTAGTTTCACCCCAAACTGATGCCATTACTCAAGCTAGTATTCGTACCACTCAAATAAGTGTTGAAAGCATTAAGCGCCACAGCATTTACACACTTTGGGAAAAACTAAGAACTGCTTAAATTTTATCTCTGTGTATTGTCTGTTGGGAAAAGTATTTTAACACAAAACGTTACATACAGAGGCTTAAAAATGCAAGATCTTTGCAGTCCACCTGTCTACTCATACCTCACAGGAGGTAGATACCTTTAAAAACAGAAAGAAATGGAAAATCTCAGCATCTCTCCTTCTCACACCTACAATATCACGGCAAAGCAGCCATCTGCAGAGCGCATTCTAGCGTTTTAGCGAGCATGCCTTTATCTCTGATTGGGGAGCGCAGGCTACACTCGCCACGTCTGGCAGAGGATGGAGTCCAGGCACATGAATATGGATGCTGTCAGGTGTAAAAGAGTGGGGTTCTGTGATGCAGTGCTGTCTGTGACACATCCTCTGCTCAGCTCCCTGCTCCAATCACACCCCAGATGTACCAGGGCTGCTGCTGCTGTCACTCAATCTGCGGCCCACGGTGTCTGCCAGCAGCAGGAGTCTCAGTCCATACCGCCCAGCTCTGACAGAATAAGACACAAAGACCCTGTCCTTGGTTTGAGTTTACAAGAGTTACATGAGTCTCCATTTTGAGCTATTGAGCTATGAAGTTATTTTCCAGTAAAAATATTTAGATATTTACCTAATAAATAATTTTTTTATTTATTAGGTATAATTTTATTTTTTATTTTTATTAAAAAAAAGGTTTGTTTTTTTACCCCATTGGCAAATATATATTTTTTCTTTGCTTCGAGCATAAAGTGCAATCCAGAACAATTGCCAATGGCGAAGAATAAACTTAAAGATATATACTGAAACAAATGTAAATAACATGCAGTATAATTTCTATGGCAACATTTGTGAAAAC
Source organism: Botia almorhae (assembly GCA_036877575.1). Taxonomy (NCBI): domain Eukaryota; kingdom Metazoa; phylum Chordata; class Actinopteri; order Cypriniformes; family Botiidae; genus Botia; species Botia almorhae. Next base: position 8,555 of record JAZGTJ010018716.1, on the reverse strand, counting down.
AGCATTTTCTTGTAGTCTTTGGTTATGAAATCTGGTTATGAGTAATTTTATTATTACCTGAGTGTTAGTCTTGTTACATGCATGACAGCCGTTAACAGTTGTTGAATCAACTCTTGGTTTTGCATATTTAAAAACACTAGGCACACTTGTATCTCCAACCCACTAACATTTAACACCACTAACCCACTTCATTTACAAACTCAATTCTTGCAAAGCACAAAAGACAGCCGTCTTCTTTTATGCTTTGGTATTATAATTTTAATGCAACAACTGCAAAAAAGTGATGAGGTCATCATGACCTTAATAATTTAGTCTCATGAAAGCACTTCATTTATTAAACCTGTTGTTTTTCAGCGAACATTTTTGACAACAAGTTTAGAATAAGTCTTTTTTTTAACGTTTCAACAGACATTTTAACACAGTTTACAGAAGTTGATCTCACCCATAATCCCCCTGGGTTTCTTCGTGGGGCTTTGTAAATCACTGCTGAGGATACGGATGTCTATTTATTGTGCATATAAAAAGATGAAGCTTTCTTTTCTTTTTTTAATGCGATGTTAATGGGATGCAACGCAAAATATGAAACATAAGTCGATGATGCTCTGCAAACCCAGATGGGGCCATTTAGCCTCTTTAAAATATATGAGAAATTAAACATGCTTGTAGGGAAAGAAATGTGCTTATCTCATTTTACAAAGCACTCCTGTAGAATATCTGCTAGTATCCAGACGAATGAAAACAGAAGCAAAACAATGTTGAGATTTTGGAGCAATGTGCACTCATTGTTGCTGGAGTTAGATTAAGAATGAGGGCTGAGGACGGGGTGGGGGGGGGCGTCGGGTTATTTTTTCTGTGATTCATACCCCACCGTAAAAGGCAAAACTCTCAATTCTGGTATATCAGAACCAAACACCTTGGCTGATAGACGCCGTGAGGTGGAAAATAGCAAAATGAAATTTTCTGTGCTTAAACGGTGAGAAATGGTGAAAAAATAGGAGAGGAGATATTCACCAATGGCTGCGCTGCAATCCCTCTTTGTCCTGAGAGGCCTGTTTGCCATTCTGCACGATTAACAATATTATCTGTACCTGCCCGCGTCTGCCGGCAGGCTGCACACCATTGTGTTGCCGTCAGGGGTGAATGCCTCGGGCCTGGCGTGACACTGACGCTGGCCCGTCAGGTGCCACAGGGTTGGCTTCTCCCAGGTGGAACTGCGTTGGCATTTTGACCGATTTCTCAGCAGGGGGAGTGTGGAGACCCCCAGCAGGAAAGAATACGGGGGCAGCAACTTTTCCAACACCTGCCCAAAAGAGGTGTATGTGTGTGTGTTTGTGTGTGTGTGTATTTGGGCAGTAGTCCCAATGGGTGTAGCATTTGTACAGTGTGTACAGAGCTCCATCTGGCTCTTCAGTCTGGAACAGAAAAGTGTGCAATGAACCACTCCAGGTTTAATAACTATTTGGATTACCTTATAGGTATTGCTGTTTAATCTAGTCTCAACATTAGATGCCCATAGGCTGTTCAATCACTGAGTGTTTGGCACATATTATACAGAAAAGTGGCAAAAACTGGCAATAATCGTCAGTTACAATCTAATTGGATGGGTGCTATACTATGTTGTGTGGAGTGAGGGTGCAAAGGTTTTTATTGGTCCGCCAGGAAAAGTTGTTTATAAGCTGCCAGTCTGATGCAATAAATGCTTCTAAAGAAGAAATCCACATCAGATCCACAAAAAATTTTGAGTTTTTTAGAAATCCCTTTAAGATATATAGAGTTTTGTTTTGAGGCACCTAATAACAAGTACTATAAATGGGTTATATTTGGCTAGAAAAGCTGCTAAGTTTATAATGATAAAGACTTTATAATGATATTCAAAAGTCTTCTCTGGTTCTGCGCAGCTATGTTTTACCTTAATAAAACCCTTCCATTCATTCATATAAGCAGGGTTATATTCCTTCTTCATGTGCTGGGATTCCTTTACAGTCAGCACGGAGAAGCGCCAGACCTCTTCTGTTTTCGTGGAGATGCAATGAATGCAGTTTTACCGCTGTCTTTTAGGTTCATTTGTACCCTCTGAAGCTCAGAATGCGACACTATGAGATCGAATGTGCCGTTGCAACAAATCTCCAACTCTCTTTTTCAAAACCTGGGGAACATGACTCCCTTTAAAGGTACTTTGATCAATTTGAAAAAAAAACAATACTCTCTCTCTGTTTCTCTCTTTCTACTTGTCTCTTTCTCTACCCCACCATTCTATTCACTCAGAATAATTGACTCAGCTGCAGTCTTTGTGATATAATAACCAGTTCACCTCACTGAATAACATTTCAGAGGCTCAGCCTCAGCATAAAGCTAATTGTTCCTGAAAGAAAAGAGAGAGCAGTGTGTGTGTACGTGTGTTTGTGTGTGTGTGTAACCAGTGATAAGAGAAGGGGCGACACACACTCACTGCAGGCCTGTGTGTGTGTGCTGAAAGTGACATTTATCTTCACAGTTAGCCGTGGCCCTCCCTGTACGCCTGTATAAAGGAATAGGCTTCGAGCCACACTGTATTTTTCTTTTTATTATTACTTTTCAATAACTACACGGTTTCTTTTTCTCTCCCCACAGGCCGAGTCGGGTATCCTGCTGAGCTCAGATAGGCAATGTAATATTCACAGAACCTCCATTTTCTTTCCTCCCTATGAGCTATAGGGTTATTTCACCAGACAACTTTTCTTTGTTTTTAGAACTGAATTTCAGAACACGCTTGACAGATATAATGTAACTAGGTCTTTTTGTGCATTAGGTCTGTGATTTATGCTTTATCTATGTATTTTAGCATGACATCTGTTCTGACATGCTGCCGCAGTGATGTAAAAAGTAGTTTTGGCATATGATTGTAGCCTTGAAAACCTGCTTAAGGTTTATAGCTGTTCTAAATTAAAGAGATCATCTAAATTAAATTATACAGTTAGTATTCACAGTTAAAACTTTGACCACTACCTGGTCACTTCTACAATGAGTTCTGATGTTTACATTCATGTATTTTTTAAATATGATAGTTTCACCCCATTATTCAATATGAATGCAACCAAATTATCCAATGATTCATTATTGAACACGTGTCCAAGACAACTAGCTATATATTTAACATTTGTATGGACAATTAAGTCTATAGACCAAATTTCTAGTGTTGCAAATGATAACTGAATTAATGTTGAATTATGAAGTATATGTTTTGAGCATATTTACACACTTGCACAGTTGTCTCATCTTTTGTTAGAAGGATATGGAGATATCTGTGGACAACATTGTCTTAGGTCTTTCCCAAGCCAATGTGGGATTTCCTAATTTTCTTTATTTTTTCTTAACTTGTATTGCTTGTCTACAGTATCAAAACAAAATACATCCATCTGGAAGAGGCAAATATATGTAGTCTCTTTTGATAGATTCTGCTTAAGGATTTGCATTTTCTATTGTTCTTGGTTTATTACCTTTGCTCCATTTCTTTGCTCTATTTCTTTTACCCTCTTGTCAAAGTCAGTCTTTGTATCACAGATGCGTTTCGGTGGATTCTATAGAATCGACCTTGGAGTGGATGAAAACAATTCCCTCTGGGAGAATATCATATTTAATCCTTATCCCACATTCTCAAGTATTGTAAACTGTGTAGCTGGGTGTAAATGAGGCTCTCAATGCCTGAAGCTACGTTTGATCTTGGAAGCAATGTCCATTTTGTCATGAACTTGATTTACAAGCAGGTGCTGTTTCTGGTCTCAGGCAGGGAGGTGTTTAATACCTGTAGTTATCTGTTAGCATTCCCATTCATTTCAATGGCAGTTGCACGGCTCGTACTTTGGTATACCCAGTTGCTTTGCTTAATATATACAGACCCATGAATATGCAATTTAGTTCTTGTCTGAACCCAATCACACCAGCTCAGTGTAATTGGTTACAACGTGTATGGGACATAAAACAGAGGCGCTTTCAAAATGTGTCTTTGAGAGTTTAGGGTAAACTGCAGTTTTAAGAGAAAAAAACTCAGCAATGAGAAAATACTCACAAACAAATATTTCATCTTTGGGATCTTTAAGTAAAATCTGCTTTACAGACACGTTTAAATTTAATTTGTTAATATTTAGGTAAATATAAAATAAAAATAAAAATATAAAAAACTGTTGAGATTCTGGTATTATGACAATCCAGTGTGTGTAGAAGCAAAACCGCATTTTTGAATGTCTTAAATTGATTTTTGGGAGATCATTTCGACTGGAACGTTGGTCAGTCAGCTCCTGTGAAACTTGTTTTTTGGCACTGAGTTCTTTGTTGTCTTTCTTGTCTTGAACTTTTCTGTGCATTATTTAATATGTTTAACAGGGTCTTTTCTCTTGGTTTTTTATGATGTTCAATGGTGCTTGCCAGCTGAAAAGTGACTATTCTGGTTCTTCTTTATTATTCAGCATTTTTTCAGTTTTTTTTAGTTTTTTGTTATATTTTTAATTAAATGGCAGCCATTTTACATTTATTTTATCGTTAACGTAATGTATTAAATGCTTTGTTATGATAATATTTCAAAACTAGTATAATAATAATAATAATTACATGTTTTTTTAGATTATATTTTAATAAATACCTTCATTTTACATTGGATGAACAAAACATTATGCTATCGTATTATATAGTTATAGTTTAGTAGTTATAGTATAGTAATGTTTAATGCTTATTTTCGTTTTGTCACTAAAATTAGTTTGAGATCAAACAATTGGCCTCCTGTAGTACCGCCCAGGGGCCCTTAGACCCCTGCTTTAGAGGACTGTTTCTCAATGTATAAAGAAATTACTTCCTAATGTGCTGTGATGCTTTTTGGAAGAACGCAACAAGTTATTTTGCAATGTATTGTTTTACCCAAAATAAAGTTTAAAGGCTTTCATGAGCACTAGAACATTTAACAGTTACTGGGGGACCTACATGTTCTTTTCAACTTCAGCTTTCAACTTTTCATAAGTTAAATTTACCATGAACCGACAGACGTTGTGCCCTCGAGCGAAATATTTAGCATTCATATGCTGAAAAGTTGAAGATGGTGACTCATCTTTTACAGTTTCAACCATTCTGATTTTTCCATTTGCACTCTAATGGAATGAATAAGCAGGGTGCTGTAGCTCAGTGGTTACAGAAGGGGTGACCAATAAACTCTTCTGCAATTCACTTAACCTCAGGCTGCTCTCTGAACCTCAAGAGGGCAGCATGGTGCAGTGACATCACATGCATGTAGCAGAAAGCACATACTTGTTGCTGTAACTGGTAGAGCATTGTGTTAGGAGTGCAAAGGCTGTGGGTTCGATTCCCAAAGAACAAAAATACTGGTGAAAACTGATTGAAACATTGTACCGAAAGTACATCACACTGAATGTGTGTACATGTGTAACCGAAAGGAATGAATATCTTAAATGCATTGTAATTTTCTTTGGATAAAAGTGTCAGACGTATGAGTAAACGTCATGGAGATCATTTCCTTCATCCCTGGTTGGGTGCCATATAAAGACTGCATTGTCTGTAATGGTATGGAGCAGCTACCATGTGAGAGTCAGCAGGTCGCATCATAAAGTATGACGATTGTACAGCCACTTCACATGATCAGATACACCCTATAATGCGACTTTCACCGTATTCCTGAATGCCCCTACTATTTGATTTACACTGCCTCTCCCTGTATCTGACATATCTATATCTATACCTGTATCTAACATTATGTAGTTACTTTACAGGTTTAAAGCATTTGTGAAAATATCTGTCTTTGAATATTTAAGGTGTTAGTTGAACACCTGTGTGTGTGTGTGTGTGTGTGTGTGTGTGTGTGTGTGTGTGTGTGTGGACAGATGTGAGTAGGGGGAGGGGGGCTGACACTCCTGAGCTTCCTCACAGCAGAGTGGGAGGTGTGAACAGGAAGTTCCACCCAACCTGCTCTGCAGTTTACAGACTCTGTACCAGTTCAAACTTCAGGTTCGAATGAGGACTGCGTGTGAGAGAAGCTTCAAATATAATATGATTTATTGCTGGAATGAAAAAACTTAGCTTAAGTTAAAACTCTGTTGTTGATGTTTTTTTTATCTTTGGTAAAGATAGTGTTTGTAAATCTTTGTAAAACACACATGTGACCACACACCAATTTAAATGTATATTAATGCAACAATTCTGTTAAATCAATAATTAATTACTATATTATGCTTAATTTTTATTGTAGATATTATGTATAGATTTATTTGTTGAACATTGGTGGCTTTACTTTTCACTGTCATTTTAAGAAAGCAAAAAACATGAGGCTGTGTGTCAAATCTGTTTTATGTCATACACCCCTTTAACGTTGTCAAATCATTGTTATGTAGCTTATTGCTTTACTTCATTACAGATATTTCTAATTCATTGCAATACTTTGATGCATTTAAGATACATGGCTTATAACAAGGCTGTAGAAAAATCAGAAATGTGGGGGCGGGGGAAGTTTATAAACCTTATCAGCTCATTAATATTAATTAGGTGACCTGACATTCATCCAGCAGTCTTTGCTTAAAGACTTTATATTGTCATTGAACTCATGTATTTGTTTAGTTTGCTAAAGAAGCAACAAACAAAAGGTTTGTAGAGATCATCGTTTACGCTGCCTGTAATTCCTTTTTCTTGTGCATGGTGGCCAAAACTTTTATATAATATAAAAGTAAGGGGAGGAATGTCCAATCCCAAGTATAATGGTTCCTATTAGGACCTATTATGAAATTAACTACTGTATATATAAAACACTTGAGCTGACAGGTGTTACGTAACATTGTATTTCTCAAATTGCTTGTTCTCAGCCATTACTAATGTGGCAAGTCTTTGACCATTGAAGGTCTAGTTCCCCTGTCTTCTATTTTTCTCTCTCCTCATCGTTCCAAACGCCAGCGCTCGCAGGGGCCGCAGGAGTCCGTGCGGCAGATGGGTGCCTCGCTTTTACATCTCACTTGAGGGACTGGAAAAAACAGCGCAATCTGCGACCCGCACGCCGCACCACGCGTACAAAACAAGGAGCCGATGTGCGGGTGCAGCCCAGATTCTTAACAATCCCTTTGAATCCCTACTTCCCCCTGCCCGGACCTTAAAAGTGTGCCCAATGTTTTATTTATCCAATGCAGAGAGGAAATAAAGAGCTGTACCCCTTCTGTTTCCTGAAAAAGTCGGCCGTTATCGAGAACAAGGGGAGGGACGGCGGGGATTCGCACATGTCTTTGAGAAAGAACTACAAATCCCAACAGGCCCGGCGGTGGAACCAGACCAGCTGTCCACAGTTTCAGCAGATCAGATCCATCGTCTCCATTATAAAATGTAGAAATAATGAGGAATAAAGTGCAGGCATGAGTGTTCTCTCCTTTGTTCTCGCTTCTTGACAGAAGTTATTTTTCTCCCGTTGCCTTCAAGCTGTGGTCTGCCGTTGCCAATGTTTGGTGCAGGACTGCATTTGTTCCCGCAGACAGGAGAGAAGACTCGTGGCCTGCCCTGTTTAAAGCTGTCATCCAACTCCCGCCTTGTGTTTTATTCAATTTTGACTGCGGCCCATACGCCTCCCATACCAACTGTCATCATCAAAATTGCAAAAGTCCAAAGCAATTAGACTTTTTCAGAGACTCTCGGTTAACTTCTGTTCTGTTCTTACAGCATAATAGACAGATACATGAAATACTTTGTGAAAAAAGACAAAGCTTCTTGTGAAGTTTTTGAGGATTTTTCTCAAAAGGTTTCATAGAGGCCACTTCAGATTGATGAACTGGCTCCCCAGAGGGCATCATGCACTTGCTTTTTTTGAGCAGGCACTGTTCTGGCTCCCTTGGTGAACCAGACGAGATACATGACCAAAAAATACTTTTACCAACCAAGTTTGTTATGGTTGTGTGAATTATGTGTTAGTATAAGGCATTGTTTTTAAATAGTGTGCAAGGAGCCCAGGTTTCAATTTCAACCTGATAAATATGCAGATATATTTTATTTACCATCAAATTGCAAAAACACTTGACCACCAGTGATCACCACATTTGTGCTGCAAAAATAGCATATTTGACATTTTATATAACAATTCGTTATGTGTTCCATGTTGTGTTTTCAAATGACCTACAGTGATCTGCAGGGTTTTCAAGTGATCTGCAGAGTTACCTGCCACTTGATTAATCATTTGAAAAAACATCATTTAAAATCCAATTGGTTCACAAATCAAAAGGGGCATGTGGACGTTAGTTCTGTGGCTTGCTAACTAGGCATGCTGCGTGTAATGTGGAAAGGAAAGGAAAGGACGTGACGTGAGGCCAAGTATGGTGACATTTAACCCATCCAAGTGCGCACACACACAGTAGTGAACACACACACACACCGTGAACACACACAATGCACACAATGCAGTGGGCACACAATGCAGTGGGCAGCCATTGCTGCGGCGCCCGGGGAGCAGTTGGGGGTTCGGTGTCTTGCTCAAGGGTCTCACCTCAGTCGTGGTGTTGAGGGTGGAGAGAGTGCTGGTAATTCACAATCTCCACCTACAATCCCTGCCG
>JAZGTJ010018715.1:0-11291 GCA_036877575.1 Botia almorhae | reverse complement strand
CAGCGGGGTGTTGTTTGTTGTTCGTCTGACACCGCAAAACCGAACCATTGCCAGATTACGGATGACTTTTTTTGGAATGAGTTCTTCCCTGCTCGCTGCCATAATGTTTGTGTATCTTTAATATGGCAAACACAAGGGGGCGGAGGGCTGAGCCCATTCTACGAGAGCTCAGAGGGGAGCGTCTGCATATTACGTTAAAGAGAAAAACGATTTTCATTCAAGCAAATTTATGTAAACTACACATTCGAGTTAATCGATAAAATCGATTTATCGCCCAGCCCTACAACATGCCCACCAGGCCAAGGCCTCTAGCCATCAGGGCCCCCATGCCAGAGCCTCCAGCCAATCAGGGCCACCACACCAGAGCCTTCAGCTATCAGGGCTGCCACATCAAAGTCTCCTGCCATCATGTTTTTTCTCAGCCATCACAGAATACACTCCAGTGTTCACAGTCATTGTGAATGCTGCATTTGAAAATACCCAGGTGTTCCTGGCATTTGAGGCTGATCTGTAGTTTGGGGGACCAACTGCTGATTTCTGCTAGAACAGCTGGCATCGCAAGGGCCTTAGCACTGGCAGGCCCAAAGGCAGTTCCCTTACCCTCAGCACTCACTGTAATGCCAGTAAACATTTTGTGTGTTTGTGCTGCACACTGTTCTCCTGCTCCCCCAAACCTGTTCCAGTCTGCGAATCAACTCCTGAGCCCATTACAGTCCAAGGATCTGCTCCTGAGCATTGTCTTGTAGGGATCCTTGTCTGCCCTGATGAGATCATGGAGGTCATCCCTAAGTTTCATGTCAGACACAATCACAGAGGTCACCCGTGTACTTCTTGTTAGCCCTGATGCAATTCCTAAGTTTCCTGTCTGTTCTGATACAACAGAGGTCATTCCCGAGTTCCCTGTCCACCCAGCTGCGACAATAAAGGTTGTCCCTGAGCATTCTATGCTCCTTGTCATGGCCACTCCTGTGATCCCTACCTTTCCCAAGATGGCTGCTCCAGATTACCCTGTGCCCTGGTGTCAAGCTCCATTCTGGTCTTTATCACTCCTTGCACCGCCCTAGTCTTCAGCTTCGCCCTGGTGCTTTTCTGCTCTGCTGGATCCGCCCTGTTGCTCTTCTGCTCCACCAGCTCCAACCTGGTGTTCTCTTGCTCCACCATGGAGATAATCTGCTTGGCTGTGGTGGTCTTCTGCACCATCGTGGAGATATTTAGTCCCGTCCCCTCTGCTGTGGTGGTCTTCTGCTGGGGTCTCATGCCAGCCTCCAGCTCTGCCCTGGCCACCTGCTCTGCCCTGGCCACCTGCTCAGCCTCTAGCTCGGCCCTGGTCTCCTGATTCGACATGGTTTCCTGTTCCTCTACACAGTCTTGGTCCTTCATACTTCCCCCTGTTCTGCCTCTGTTCCACCTCCCATCTGGACCTCTGTTTTTTGTTAAGAGCATCTGGAAACTGCTCCTTAGGAGGGGGGCTCTGTTACATTCTTTTCTGTGTTTCCCCTGTTTTTGCATTTCACCTCTTGTCTCCCTGCTGTTCTGTTCCCTTGTTTGTTGTCATAGTTACCCTCTTGCATTCTAATTACTAGCTCCACCCTCTTGTTAACCTATCCCCTGTGTATATATAGCCTTTGTGTTTTACTTTCAGTTTTTGTCGGTCGTTGCATATATGTTTGAATGTGGTTTCTGTTGTTGTTCCTTTTCTGTATGTTTATTGCTCCTGTGGATTTTACTATTTAAAAAAAATATCATTCATTTGGATCCTCGTCTCTACCTGTTTTCCTTGCCTGTCTCCTTTGTAAAAGTCTCATGTTTTTTTCTACCACTTGAGTTTTTGGAGATTTGGTTCCTTGCCACTGGCTTGTTCACTGAGGGATAATGTCATTACCTGACCCATGCATTTTTTTTGACATTCTGTGAGTCTATTTATATGTTGTCATGTAGAGAAAAAAATTAATTTGTCAGTAATGACTGTAGGTTTTTCTTCTTGCTCCCGTTGCTTTTAGTTAGCTATATTTTTCTTTCTTTTGTACTAAAATATTTTTTAAATCTGCTTTGCTCCATTTCACAAGTGTTAAAGAACTAAAATTTATTTTAACTAAACACCATGTTCTCAGAAAATGTATCAAAAGCCAGATTATTTTAGCTATACATTACATATTAATTTTAAAGTTCAATGTTATTAATGCATTTTAACTGTTTTCTCATGTGTCTGTTTCTTATAGACAATTTTAGAGAAAGATTTTGAGAACATTTGAGACATTGCTGGTACACCATCAAATTGAGACAAAAGTGCATTAAACAAGCAGCAATTTAATCAGTGTCCTCACCTCTAATCAACAAAAAGGGTTTTAAATGACGTTTGTTTACCCACCTCACTCACTATTAAACAAACAAGCCTACATTGTGCAAGGAACACTAACGGTTTTATGGCACAAGGCATCTGTAAAGACACTAAAGAGTCTATTGTCATAGTTTATTACATCTTGCCTGGTTTTCGGATATCGCTCATTTATTGGATTACTCTTTTGGATCGCCCCTTTTAGTATTGTCGCTTGGATTTGGATTGTTTGTTCACTCACCCTGGTTTGTCTTTTTGTACTTTCACTATTCACTGCTGTTGCACATGTTGTTGCCCCTTTCTGTTATACGGTTAGTGTTTGTTGTTTCATTAAATATCCTTTACTTTAGTTCCGTGTCCTTCTTGTCATTCACACAAACACTACCGTCAGCCCAGTCACCGTAACAGAATAACCCAACATATAGACAACAGCACAGCAGTTTTTTGCATTTTTTGTGTTTTTTGCATTTTGGTGTTTTTTGGGTGTTCCTATTTTTGTGCTTTTGTATTTTTGTGCCTTTTGCCTTTTGTGTTTTTTGGACATTGTTTGTTTTTTCTTTTTGGCCTACCCAGTTGTGGATTATGGCATCTTGGCCACGCCAAAATGATGCCTCCATGGAGGCCTATGTTAAAAAATTCCTTTCTGAGGCTTATGATTTTCCAGGTGAGGATTGTTTCATTATGTCTGTTTTCCGTCATGGACTAAACACCCAGTACAAAGACTTAATGCCCGTTCCTAGTTCAAGATGGACTATAATGGGATATATAAACATGGCCTTAGAGTTGGCGGGCTCCAACCTCCAGTTGAGGGAGGTTGAGTCTGGGCCCGAGACAGCTGAGTTTCCTGAGTCGGAGCAGAGGAGCGGTTCTGCGGATCCTGGAGCCATCCTGGACGCTTTGGCGGGGCAGTTGGCGGGCTTCAAGGCAAGCCTGACAGGAGCTCTGATCAGCTTGGAGGAGGCACAGGCCATATCTCAGGCCTGCAACACGTTGGCAGCGGTGGCCTCTCAAATCAGCAGTCAGGCAGCGGCAGCAGGTTCTTAGGAGGGAATCGAGCTGGCGGTTACGGTTTCCCAGATCGGGTTTTAGGCAACGGTTCTCGGGTCCCAGGTGCATGCTCTGGTCAAGGGACCCGCTTCTCCGGCCAGTGTTCCCGTGACGTTGACTGAACCCTCAGTCAGCTCACTGGCAGAGAAGAACTTTTCCTCAGAAAGTGCCAAGACAGTGGCAGGGGAGGAGTCCACTCAAGCACAAGTCTGCACCCCGGCGGCGCCTCAAGTCCGCACCCCGGCGGCGCCTCAAGTCCGCTCCCCGACGGCGTCTCAAGTCCGCTCCCCGACGGCTCTCCCGCTGGCGCTACAAGAATGGCTCCCGCTGGCGCTACAAGAATGGCTCCCGCTGGCGCTACAAGTCTGGCTCCCGCTGGCGTCTCAAGTCTGGTTCCCGCTGGCGTCTCAAGTCTGGTTTCCACTGGCGATACAAGTCCGGTCCCTGACGCCACAAGCTCAAGCCACAGGCCTGTTGCCGGCTCAAGTCCGGTCCCTGGCTCCTGAGATCCGGTCCGCCCTGGCTCCGCAAGTCCAAGTCTGCTCCGCCCTGGCTCCGCAAGTCCAAGTCTGCTCCGCCCTGGCTCCACAATTACGGCGTGAGGACACGCCTACTGGGAGGGGGGTGTTATGTAATGTTGTCCAGCTCCCGCGATTGGCAAGGAGCGCTAAGACTCTTATTTTGATGTTTAGTTTGTGTCACGTGTCTATGATATCATTGCACCTTTATGTCACTTCCTGTTTGCAGGTTATTGGTTTCAGCTGTGTTTGTGTAATTAGTGTGTGTATTTAAGTTCCGGGTTTTTGGGTTGTGTCTTGTGGGTTATTGTTCAGGAGTTGGTTTTTGTTAGCGTTTCGTTCAGAGTCTATTGTCATAGTTCATTACGTCTTGCCTGGTTTTTCGGATATCGCTCGTTTATTGGATTACTCTTTTGGACCGCCCCTTTTGATCAGTCAATTTTGATCACTCGGATTTGGATTGTTTGTTTACTCACCCTGGTTTGTCTTTTTGTACTTTCACTATTCACTGCTGTTGAACATGTTGCCCCTTTTTGTTATACGGTTAGTGTTTGTGTTTGTTGTTTCATTAAATATCCTTTACTTTAGTTCTGTGTCCTTCTCGTCATTCACACAAACACTACCATCAGCCCAGTCACCGTAACAGAACCACAGCTGCCCATCTAAGAATGTAGCCCCAATAAATGAAGGAAAGGGCTCTGAATTTACAATGTTAAAATGTAAGGGCCTGTTTTATATGCACAGTATAGCATCTGCTTTATAGGTGTCCAATAGTAAATAACTGTAGATAACTGCATCATTGCATCTAGTCGTATAACTAGTCGTTATATAGATATTTTACATGAGGATAAATATACAGGTGTGAATAAATATAGATGTTACAATATACAGATGTGGCAGATATACAGATGTGCTATGGTAAATATACAGATATGAATAAATATATAGATGTACAAATATACAGATGAGGTAACTATACAGATGTATGTATATAAATGTATATACAGATGTAAGGATGTGTAGCAAAGCATGTGTTTGTATGGTGAATGTTATTGGTAGAGATGAAGGGGGGGAGGAGTGGTGTAGGTTTTGTGTGTGTGTGGGTGAGAAGGAAAGGTTCAGTGGGAGACAGAGTTCAGAAGGGTTACAGCTGTGGGGTAGAAGCTGTTCCTAAATCTGCTGGTTTTTGTCTGAAGGCTCCTGAAGCGCCTTCTGGAGGGGAGGAGCTGGAAGAGTCCATAGGCAGGATGAGAGAAGTCCCTAAGAATGCTGCGCACCTGGTGTAGACATCTATTGTTATGGATGTCCTCAATGGCAGAAAGTGGAGTCCCTGTGATGCGTTGGGACGTTTTCACTACCCGCTGCAGTGCATATACAGTCAGGATGCTCTGTATCGCACAGCAGTAGAAGTTACCCAGTGTGTCAGCAGACAGGTGGTTCTTCTTCAGTATCCTCAAGAAGAAGAGGCGCTGATGGCCCTTCTTGTCCAGGCTGTGGGTGTTGATTGACCAGGACAGGTTCTCGGAGTTGTGGGTCCCCAGGAATTTGAAGCTGGAGACACGTTCGACAGCCATGTCATTAATGTAAATGGGGTCATGAGTGTCACCCTTCTCTTTCCTGAAGTCCACAATAAGCTCCATAGTTTTGTTTGTGTTCAGGAGCAAGTTGTTTTTGGCGCACCATGCAGCTAGGTGCTTTACCTCTTCCCTGTAGTCAGACTCATCGTTAGTCAGACTGTAGTCAGACTTAGTGAACAACCACAACACCTCAGTAATAGTGTAGTACCGTACTACACTCCACTCTAAAAACATCTTAGCAAGCACTGAAAACCACCCACAACAACCTAGCATTAAGTCTGCAATCTAGTTTTCTTTATACAATTTTATTGATATACCATTGAGCACAAGGCATCTGACTGTCTTTTGACAAAAGTGAAAAGTCTAAATAGTGGCCAAAATCTTGCCTAAACGAAAAAGTTTATGTTTATTCACACAAACCAAAAAGTGTTTTATTTGCTAGGATAATTAGCGTGTGAAAATATTTTAATATCAAATATTAGGAATCAAAACTTAGCAGCACAAAGTAATTATTTTATGAACACTCATTATCTACTCTAAGTGTGTATATGATAGCGAGGGGTGTTTTGGATAAAGGATATCATTAATCATTGCTCCTATAAGATGAGGCCATGAACTACTAAATGTGCTGTCCTCATTATGATAATCAGATAGAGCAAGTGAGGGCTTGCAATCTATTCTCCATTTTGGCACTTTCTCCTTTTGACAGGCTCCTGTCATTTCAGCAGAAGAGACAGAACGTCCTGAGATGGACCCAAATGAGGATAAAGATGAGCATTTAGCAAAGATGCACACACATTAAACAGTAATTTCCTGCTCTGTTTATCACTGTTTTATTATTTCTGTCAGCATTTTTTACTAAATTAAAATTTTTGGGTGAACTATTCCTTTAAAACATAAATTGTTGGCACAGATTTAACTTCTAACATACAACGCTTTAACATGCTTACTGCTCTCTTTAATTGATACGAAAGGGTAAGATTATAAATAGGCTGCAAGCTATTCTCTGTCAGTGGAAAATAAAGCCAACGGCTGTTTACTGCCTGTGTGATATATGAAGTTTGTGCGTTTGATTGTGTGTGATTATACTAGAAGAAGATGACCTTTAGTGGAAGCCATATTGTATTCTAATAAGCGGGGAGGCAGCGCAGGGTTGTACTGTATAAAGACAAGCTAAGCTCTATATCCACACACACTCCATCCATCTACAGTCAGATGTGAGACACAGACAGACCAACATCAAACTATAGCTCAGAGACCACGAGTATAGGTTCACCTGGACCTGAATGAAGGATTTACTTTACTGGCAGAAAAATTACTGCATTTATAAAGTTCTTACAATTTTGGGATAAAACATTTATCTGAATGTCTTAAACAGTGAAACATCTATGACAGTAAATTTCTTATAATTGTCTGAATATTATATTATATAATGCAGAAACAATACACCTTTCACTAACCTCAGTCCAAAAACATTATCATTTTATTTTCCCTAGCAATTTTTTCCACTTGCCATATCCGACAGACTTTTGCGTTTGTAAGTCTATGTATGTTTAAACATGAATTTGTCAGCTCCTTTTGAACAAACCAGTTTTTAGAGGCAAAAAAAGAAACATGTTTGCGCAATCGGCAATGTGAAAATGAGTCTATGTCCTGGACATCAGTGGTCAAGAGCTTCTGTAGATCTTACCTGCTCATTAGCTGGGCCAAAGGTGTTCACAAACCACCACTTCAAGATCTCCTTTTCTCTCAGACAGCATAATTAAGTAGTCCAATCAAAACCAACATAAAATCACTTCTCTGTCATGTTCAACTCGCTAATGAACCAAAATACCCCATTAAATATAAGTGAGTTTTGTGGATTTATGTCAATCATATCATTGAGATAACAGCACTTTTACTTGAAGGAGCTTTGGGGTAATGCTCCCTTTTTATGATCATGATCAGTCAAGGTTTTTTTTTTAATTCAAGGCATTAACAACCATATTTGGAGAAAACACAGAGAGTTTTGCATACGGTAGATGCCAATGAGGAGAGTAGCCCATGAAGAATGCATTAATCATGACATTATTGGGTTTATTTTAACATAACAAGGCCACTAATTGTGATGCTCATTAGTGGACTTCATACCATCCTGCAAAAGCTTCAGATGGTTTTTATTGTTTGTTTCATTTGCCAACATAAATATAAGTCAGGAGCATTTTTTTTTAAACTGGGACAAATTAGAAATTATGCTTTAAACACTGTTGGAGAAGTTACCTTGAAACAATTTAAATAGTTAAACTACAACCACTAATGAAAAGCTAGTTAGGAACTGGTCTTTCTAATGCTACATAGGAGAAAGAGGACAGTTAGGAGCGTGTTTTTGATTATTGTCTAGTTTGACTATAAAGCTGCAATTGCTTGAAACTTGTTGATCTACTGTCATGTTACTGGTAATAATAGTTGGCAAAATCACTGCTTTTAGTTAGTTACCCATCCACACCGGTTCTGGAAGTGAAAATAAAATAACAAAGAAAGTTAGTGGTTGTTTTCTCTGCAAACTACCACAGCTCTCATGTCTTCGCTGTCAAGAAGATGGAAAAGATGGACAGACTACCAGCAAACCAAACCAAAGGATGGAGAAAACAACATGGAGGAAAAGGTAATAAAACACCAATTAGAGAGCCTCACCCACATGCTAACTCTCAAAGACCTGGTCTCTGCTAAAGGTCAGACTAAAATTTGAATGACAGGGCTAAAGTCTTTTACTCATAATTTTTGTGTTTGCAGTAGAATTCAAAGTGATTCACAGCCTTAGAGGCCTTAAGTGAGAGGAGCAATTAATTGTAGTGAATAATCTGACAAATCTAGTTGACATATGGCGGCTAATTCTCAGCCTTTCTGTAGGGAGCAGGCAGAGGATTAGATTAGTTTAAATGAAATCTGGGAACGGCGTGCCATCTGCGTGTTCTGTGCACCCGCTTCAACATGTTAACTGGGCTGTGTGAGGCCCCTCCATGGTCCTCTCTCTCTTATTTTGTCTCTCTCCTCTCTCTCTCTCTCTCTCGCTCTCTTTCTCTCTCTCTTAAATATTAAATCAGCTGTCTCCCATTCAAGTAAAGAAATATAGTTAAAGACAAGCCAAAATTCAAAGAGCAGGGGGCCACTAAACAAATAACAGGTAATGAGTGTTGAGAGGTAATGAGTGTTGTACAAACACATAAACAAAAGTCTCAACACCTGAGCAGACAATCCACTCTAAGGGCACCAATATTGCCAGAAAATGTACCTGGAGAACATGCACCAGGACAGCAGTTTTCCATAATAATCTGACTAAAAGAACAGAACTATTATATTGACATATAACCATATGATTAAAAAAATCAATAAGCTTTTGATGGATGTTTTAAATTAATATATAATTAGCTGTCTGGCTTTAGCCATAAAGGACCACACACAAACATACACATGCCACAGTTAACTGAAAACTGATTAATGAGACTGTTGTGAAATATGAAATTTATGTGGTCCAACAAATCAAAAGTTTATTATGCATGTGAGGGATATAGGTAAGTGCTTAGTCAGGACCTGTTCTTGTATAAAGATTTCAGTGATTTGTAACAGTGATTTCAAGCATTCTTTGTTTTGACAAACCTGCAACAAAGCTGAACAATACTCCTCAGACGACAATGATATTTCAGCAGGCACTGCACCACTCTGATAAAGAGAAAGAAAATGTCTAAGGTTTTAAAAAAATCACTAGTGACAAACCCACTTTTGGGTTTGTCACTTTTTTTTAGTCTGAAATGCAAAGAAATTTTCAAACTATTTAATACATAAGTACTTTATTTAGATCTAAGGTGCTAAGCCTGAGCTATTTTATGCTTACATGCAAATCTATTTATAATCACCATTCAAAGTGGCTTAGAAAAAATAAAGCCACTATTTCAAAATTTCATTTTGAGGATGTATTAGAGAGTGAAAGAGAGAAAATAAAGTAATTTCAGCATGTGTGTCAGTGCATACAGTCTTTCATTTTTACATGATATGGAAACATTCTCTACACAGAACTATAAGTCAACCAATGAACAATGGTTTAATGCTCGATGATCAATATGCATGCATTCAAAGAAACATTGGGACTAGTAAGTGCACATGGCAGTGTCGTTTCTGCCTTACCAGGGTGCAGCCCTCTGTTTAAGAAGTACCCTTCATTTTAGAGATCCATTTTAGTCAGCTGCATAAGTCATTAAGTCTCATTTCAGAAAAGGAACCATTACATAAGAAAGAAAGAAATTACAATGATTCCGCCTAACAAGAAATAAATGTTAATTTTATAATAATTGACATATTTTGAGTTGACATATTGGAGACATTTTGGAAAAAGGAATACAATTCTTTAAAGTTTGGCAGTTTTGTTTTTTTCCTTGTTTTTTTTAGTTTATATTTGGTTTCTTTGTTGCTGTGTTAGCTATAGCTGTTTAATCACCATGTCTTAAAAATTGGGATTACATATTACTATACAAAACACAGGGTGCACATAGAAGCACACCTGTTTAATGTCTGAACACCATAAAACCTTCCGCAAAAACAAACAGAAATCTAGTCTACTTAAAGAAGCTTTGGGCTGTTTGTAAATAAACCTTTAAACACAGGAGTTAAAAATCCTGATCTATCACATTTGAACAACGTTTATGTTGATGAGCAGGTCTGTATTCAGCTGTAGGCAGAAAACAGCACATTCTATCTGAGAGGTGTGCAACAGCCATAATTGCCACAGAGCAAGTCTTAAACCAATGGCTAATTATCATGCAAAGCATACCGCCCTAGAATGTTTGCATAACTATCACAAGCATTTTTATAAATGATGCTTTAATTAGTCTTAATTAGAATTTGTTTAAGTCAGCAGGGAATGCCGGTCCCTGTGAAATGATGTATGTAATAAGCATCGGCACCCAACACCCCCGCCCCCTTTCTCTGTCAGTTTTTTCTACTCAGGGAATAGGTCTGACAAAATCACATCACATTAAATTGATTTAGTCAGAATTAAAATTCTTATGGTATTAATTAAATGGGGAGGATCTCATTAGCGATCAGCACGGTGAGGCAACGACTCACACAAATGTGACTGTGTCAGAGCCACACACATCCTTACCATTAGAGAGAGAGAAAGACATAAAGCAGATGTGGTCAAAGACAGGAAGACATTGTGTGACAGATTGACAGAGAAAATGAAATAGAATTAAATATTGTAAATGAGAGAAAGAGAGAGAGAAAAGAATGAGAAACAAGACAGAAAGAGAAACTAAGAAATATTAATTACCACTGTTTGAAACACATCTTGTATGACTTTATTTAGCTGCTTTTGCTATGTTTGGTTGTTGTACTATGATAATGAGAGAGCTAATGAAGAGAGCAGATACCCTGTTATCACTCTCATGACCCTCATCTCTCTTTATCTCTCTTTCTCCCTCTCTCTTGTTCTCTTGCTCCCTTAGACAGTGTTTAATAGTACACAGGAACCTGTAACCTAACAGTTGTACACTCATCCACACTTTATATTTTGCATTTCTAAAATTATTGGCCACTTAACAAGGAATAATAATGACTAATAGCTTAAAAGCATACCTCCATCTATCTAAGCGACTCTATGTGACTTCTGTGGGTTAATAAATATATTTTGAAGCAAAACAATACATTTGTGAAAAAATACATTTTGAGCTTATTAAGCAATTATTACAACAAACTAAACAAACAGATGAACAGATTAAATTTTTCCTTTAATGCATTTTGATATCAGCGCCTACTTAGAGACTGCAAGTACTGCAAATG
>JAZGTJ010018714.1:0-11291 GCA_036877575.1 Botia almorhae | reverse complement strand
GGATGGATCTCATGGGGCCGTTGCCGAAGTCTGCCCGAGGACACGAACACATCCTCGTCATGGTCGACTACGCCACCCGCTACCCGGAAGCAGTCCCCCTGCGAAAGGCCACAGCCAAAGCCATCGCCCAGGAGCTGTTTCTACTGGCCAGCCGAGTCAGCCTCCCATCAGAGGTCCTGACTGACCAGGGGACGCTGTTCATGTCCCGGGTTATGGCTGACCTGTGCGGGCTGCTGCGGGTGAAGCAGTTGAGGACGACTGTATACCACCCCCAGACGGATGGACTTGTGGAGCGTTTCAACCAGATGCTCAAACAGATGCTCCGCCGGGTCGCTGCAGAGGACAAGCGGGATTGGGACCTCATGATCCCCTACGTCCTCTTCGGCATCCGAGAGGTGCCCCAGGCCTCGACCGGCTTCACCCCCTTTGAGCTCCTGTTCGGCCGCCAACCTCTGGGACTCCTCGACGTCGCACGGGATGCTTGGGAGCAGCAGCCCGCCCCCCATCGCACAGTGGTTGAACACGTAAAGCTGATGAGGGAGCGGATCGACCGGGTCATGCCACTAGTCCGGGAGCACCTTTCAAAGGCACAGCAGGCCCAACAGCGCCACTATAACCGGCCGGCCCAGCCACAGGAGTTCCAGCCGGGAGACCGCGTAATGGTCCTCGTCCCCATCTCGGCCTCCAAGTTCATCGCGTCGTGGCAGGGTCCATATACGGTGGTTGAGAAGGTCGGGCCGGTCACCTATCGCCTGCAGCAACCGGGCAGGAGACAGCCCGAGCAACTCTACCACATCAACCTCCTCAAAAAGTGGAACGGGACCCGTGACCAGCTTGCCGAGCCCGTGGTGGTGGATGTTGACCCCCACTTATCGGTGGCCCAGAAAGCGGAGCTGCAACACCTGGTCGGTCAGTTCACGGATGTGTTCTCCCACCGGCCCGGGCAGACCAACGTCATACACCATGACATCAGGACTGCCCCTGGAGTAATCATCAGGCAACGGCCCTACCGAGTCCCGGAGGCTCATCAGCGTGCTATCAAGGAGGAGGTCCAACAGATGTTAAAGCTAGGGATCATCGAGCCCTCACGTAGCCCGTGGGCTAAGCTCGATGACACCCTCCATTTCTGCAATGACTTCCGCCGCCTGAACGAGGTGTCGGAATTCGATGGCTACCCCATGCCTCGGGTCGACAAACTTCTCGACCGGCTGGGGAGGGCCTTGTATATCTCTACCCTGGACCTTACCAAGGGGTACTGGCAAGTACCCCTGACACAGTCGGCTAAGGCCAAAACTGCCTTCTCCAGGACCTGGTCTACACTTTGGGGGGGGGGATGTGACGAGTCTCTCTGGGCTGATCAGCGTCGCCCTGGCAACCGACGCACTTCAGCTGCACCAGCTCATCACTGGTGGACCGGACGCAGCTGGACCGCATCACCACGCCGTGTTAAAGGGCGGCCAGCCCTTTAACTGAGTCTAAAGGTTATGTTGTGCACTAACGTGGGTTTTTTTGTGTATTACAGAGAGCAGCGAGTGACCGGATTTCCGCTTTGGAGAAGCACGCACGGGCTTGCGCTCTCGCCCCCACAAAGGACACGGAGCACGTAAATAACCAGCCCCACCAGCCACGCCGACCCACCGGCTGCATCACGACTGCACTTCACCACATTTATGTTATTAACCCGCCCTCCGGGGATCTTTTTCACCAGCCTGCCTTGTCGTGTGATTCTTCACCCGTGACAATATATATATACAAATGATCAAAATATTGCAAATGTATATATCGTAATGTGCATGTCGCAATGGTCTGCAATAACTACATACTATTTTAATGCTTTCAGAATTGATGTATAATCGGTTTTAGGTTAATGCAGAGGGAATGGCACACAAATGTTAGTTGGAATGTGTTTCTTTTCGCAGAAAGAATGTGAACTATGTATATTGGTTGTATAATTTTCAGATTTTAAATATATATTGTAACATCAATTGATTTTACAGAATTAAAGTTATATCGTGCAGCACTAGTGTCCCAATTCAGAAGATGGATCCATTAAAAGATGAGGTAAAAAAATAAAGTGGCCTATAATTATACTGTATATTGTAATAATTACAAGTGTATATTGTAAATTAATATCTGTGTTTCTGTGTGGATGCTGCTTCAATAGAGTTCACATACAGATTATGTTTGTGGTAGGGTAAAACATTTTTTTTCAGCTGACTACGATCGTTTGGAGCAAACAAACAAATCTTATTTTTTTTAATCTACAATACAAAGTACAATAAAAAGTATAATTAATAACCATTCACCAGTCTGTCAAGTGATTGAGCTGGGGGTCAAGAGGCCTTAAGGTTTCATATAAGTAAAAGTGTTTAAATTGATGTACTGCAGTCAGTTACATAGTCATATATTACGAGTGATGTTTATTGTATTGTACTTGTGGTTACATTGAATTTTAATCATTGTGCATTGATGCGAGACAGTGTGGCCTATGGCTGGAGACGCAAGACAATTTTCAGAAGACATTCTGGCAATAACCTAAAATTGAATGGAATTGAAATTTAATCAAATGAATATACATTTAAGTACATTTAAAACTGTCGTTTTACGCAATAAACAAGAGAACAACAGAATAATTATACATAATCAAAACAGAATTGTTGGGTAGATTTTCAAAAGATTTCCGGTCCCCAATAAGATAAAGCAAGTGAAACACTGTCTGTAGGTAAATCATCTGTAAATCATCAATGTTTGTTATTTGTTTTCATAGTAGACATAAGCACACAGGTCCCTTTAGAGCAGACCATTAAAACATCATTTGTTCTCTCTTCATCCTGTTAACAGCCGCTAGTTAGTTAATACCCTAGTCACTGATTGTGCTTTTCTAAACAAACAAGCTTATTACCATTTAAAAAGCTAAATAAAAGTCTGGATTAATAATTAATGACTCTGTTAAGTCCTTCATCAAACCTAATGAGCCACAAAGGCCATTGCACAGGTAAACAACTTCATCCCATGTGATTCACTCAAATGCTGCTAAGAAATGACTAACATATACTTTAAAATGACTTCATTGAGACAATGTGCTATGCTTCCTTTGTTTTGTATTGTATATTTCATTTTATATATATATATATATATATATATATATATTTGATTGTATATATAATTGCAGCAGGTCAGAATAAAATAATTCCTGAAATGAGCATGCAGTCATTTAATCTCAGTAACTTGAGTTGCCACTAGAGGGCCTAAACACCCAAATATATTTAAAGAACCTTATAAATCTAGCATTTTTTCCTAACACTACTGAAACAACAAACAACATATTCAAAGACCTAAGTTCCCATTTTAAACATTTTCAGCAAATTAACATGCAACTAAAAACCAAAGTTATCTCAGTTATACACAAGCGTAAAAAAGGAAGTACCCTGCGTTAAACTTTTTAAAACCCCATTCCACCTGTCAATTTTCTATTTTCATCTCAGACATTTATGTACAGGTGCATCTCAATAAATTGGATTGATTTTTGTAATTCAACTCGAATTGTGAAACTCGTGTATTAAATAAATTAAATCGTAACAAATTAGAATACTTCATAAGACCAATAAAAAACATTTTTTGTGAATTGTTGGGCTTCTGGAAAGTATGTTCATTTACTGTATATGTACTCAATACTTGGTAGGGGCTCCTTTTGCTTTAATTACTGCCTGGTGGTATGAAAGCCCAGGTTTCTTTGACAGTGGCCTTCAGCTCATCTGCAATTTATGGTCTCTTGCTTCTCATTTTCCTCTTGACAATACCCCATAGATTCTCTATGTGGTTCAGGTCTGGTGAGTTTGCTGGCCAGTCAAGCACACCAACACCATGGTCATTTAACCAACTTTTGGTGCTTTTGGCAGTGTGGGCAGGTGCCAAATCCTGCTGGAAAATGACATCAGCATCTTTAAAAAGCTAGTCAGCAGAAGAAAGCATGAAGTGCTCTAAAATTTCTTGGTAAACGGGTGCAGTGACTTTGGTTTTCAAAAAAACACCAGCAGATGACATTGCACCCCAATCATCATAGACTGTGGAAACTTAACACTGGACTTCAAGCAACTTGGGCTATGAGCTTCTCCACCGTTCCTCCAGACTCTAGGACATTGGTTTCCGAATGAAATTCAAAACTTGCTTTTCATCGGAAAAGAGGACTTTGGACCACTGGGCAACAGTCCATTTCTTCTTCTGCTTAGCCCAGGTAAGACACCTCTGACGTTGTCTGTGGTTCAGGAGTGGCTTAACAAGAGGAATTCGACAACTGTAGTCAAATTCCTTGACACGACTGTGAGTGGTGGCTGTTGATGCCTTGACCCCAGCCTCAGTCCATCCCTTGTGAAGTTCACCCAAATTCTTGAATCCATTTTGCTTGACGAGCATCTCAAGGCTGCGGTTCTCTCGGTTGGTAGTGCACCTTTTTCTTCCACACTTGCCTTGCACTCAACTTTCTGTTAACATGCTTGGATACAGCACTCTGTGAACAGCCAGCGTCTTTGGCAATGAATATTTGTGGCTTACCCTCCTTGTTAAGTGTGTCAATGATCGTCTTCTGGACAACTGTCAGATCAGCAGTCTTCCCCATAAGTGTGTAGCCTAGTAAACCAAACTGAGAAACCATTGAAGGTTCAGGAAAGATTTTCAGGTGTTTTGAGTTGATTAGCTGATTAGCAGGTCACCATATTCTAATTTGTTGAGAGAGTGAATTGGTGGGTTTTTGTTAAATGTGAGGCAAAATCATCACAATTAAAAGAACCAAAGACTTAAACTACTTTAGTCTGTGTGCATTGAATTTATTTAACACAAGAGTTTGACAATTTGATTAGAATTACTGAAATAAATGAACTTTTCCACGACATTCTAATTTATTGAGATGCACCTGTATTAGCATTCATAACACAATTTACTGTCCTTCAGCTCAATTGATAGCGTATAGCTGTAGAACCAGCGCCACCAAGGTCATGGGTTCAATTACCTGGGAATGAACAATTATAAAATTTACAGTTAGATTTCACTGTAAGTCACATTGGATACAAGCAATGCAATCTGCAAAGAAAATCTCCAAACATCTGAGTGAAAATGCATTTATGTGCAATATATGTAACACGTTTGAAGAACTTTCCCACACAGAAATGATCAATGGAGAAGAAATACTAGTTGCGGCTTTACTTTTCTTTTGCAAGTTTATTTTGGAACACTGACGTATACAGAGATGTGTCTGAACCCACAGAGCGAAGAGAAGGAAATCTACACCTCTATTTGCAGCATCAAAATCACCACACAGTGCTTCAAAACAGCATCTCTATGCTGAAATAAAGAACAGAAAAACCCTACAAGGCTATAATACAAACTTATGCACAAAACAAAAGAACAATAATAATCGGGCACCTTTGAAAAGTTACACAACGAACCGGTGCTGAGGTAGACAATACAATAAAGTAAAATACAATGAATGTATAACCATTTCGACACCAACAGGGTCTTGTCACTGGAACAGATAGAGCGAAAATTGCCGTTTGGTCCCGTGTGGATCCCTAGTCCATGTGTTAATTTATATGACAATGGCACAATATGAGAGCTCTGAGTGACATGGCTACTTCCTGTCTGAAAGCAAATCAAAACACAGTGATACACGGCAGGGATGCCAAAATTTCACTTACAAGCCAACCTGTAGATTTATTGCTTGTGACATCTGAATAAAACGTTACAATGTTGCTTATCTTATATTGTGCCTGTTGAAAATGAATCAAGGGGTTATAAAACTAAGCACTAAGAGTTTCTATAATGACCCAGAAAGCATGGACAGTCATTTTTATGTGAGATTTATGCTGTTATGTAAGTAAAGTTGAAGGCATCCCTGATTGCCTAAGAGCACAGTTAATATCAAGGTGACTTTGCATAAAGACACAAACACAAACGTCAGAACAAAGACAGATCTCTGTGTTTATGAATACAGAAGATCTAATTTACACGGGTGTCTGTGAGAGCACCTATTAGTTTTGCTTCTGACAAGTGCAGTTATTTAACACTGAATAAGTTGACCACATTGACTCACATTGCACACACACAAGAACCAGCATAGATCTTACAGTGAGTAGTGCACACAATACAAGGACAAAGATACAGCTTTACTTTTTATGTTGTACGAGTCTGTTGTGCTCCACGTTGCTGAACTGTCGCTGGCCCACAGCTGTTGGCATTAGTTCACTCGTATTCAATAAACACTCTCAAAATATGGAATTATTATCATTTTCATCATCAATTACGAACTTACACCCAGCGGCAATGACCGCAACATATTTTACAAACATTTACTACTTGTTGTATATGTTTAACATTGTTAAAATAAGCACAAGAGAAAAGATTTTCCACTCAAATGAAAAACGAGCACAATGCAAAAGATACTGTAAAAATATCTGCTCACTCAAATAAACAACGTAACAGGGGTCACACGTTACCCCATACAAAAATACAACATATTCCCTTATCAAAGTGCCACGTTTGGCTCTTGTCTGAGAGATTTATTTTCACAGAAAATCACCCGTTCATTTTTTTTTCTTTCTAGTCATCTTCCTCCATGTAACTGCACACATCAGTCCTGCATTTCTAACGATTGAACACTTGAATAATTTTCACATAAAAAGATCATTTCTATTCACATTATTTCAAGTTTATCCCCTCAAGAATCGAATAACTAAACATTTTCTCAACACTATTCTAAATCCGTCCAGAATGTACACTTTCTGAAAAACGTTTCATTGGTGAGGAGTGTAAATATAACGACGGACAAACCCGAGATTTCTGCGAATGGAAACGTGAGAATGGGTGAAAATGAAAACGCTAGTTACAAGCAAAACAAAAATGTGCTTTTGTTTTAGTGCAAAACTGAGAGTGTAGAGGTAGCACTGAAACAAATGGCCGAGAGGCAGACGTGCACACTAGTGCAAGAGTTTTAGAACAGTTTACTAAGATTACTAATCATTTCTATTTGATACTGATGAATTCCATTCTGCGGTACAAAATATTCCCGCACTTAAACACAGCTCAGCAGGAAATAAAAGAAATGAAACCAGTACAAAAATATATCTAGCATGAGAGGTGCCAAAATTCGGCAATTCAAGTAAAATGTTTTAACACAGAGATGACACAAAACAAAGATAAATGAAAATGGCGAGCTAGCTAAACATATTATCCTCAGCAGAAATATTTACTGCACTTTCATTTGAAATCTAAAAAATAATCTCTTTTATTCATAAATTGCTTTCTGCGTATAATAAAATGAATATATCGTTAACAGTTTGTTAGTTGTAAATCAAGTTAGTTCGTTCTTTGACTGCAAATGCCTGTTTCACTGCAATGGTGAATATGCACATTTATCACATGGGCTTCATGTGCTTAAAAATGAAACAAACGAACTACATTGTTTGGCTACAAATGCGTCTCTAAATTAAACCAAATCGCAAGGAACTAAATGCAGAATGTGGTGCTGAAAACAAAACTGGGTTTTCAACTCTCAGAAAGTGCAGTGTAGTTACTTAATGTTGAACAAAGTCCCTGAACTACAGTGCTTGGCAGCAAAATTTGGGGCGTACCTTTGAGAAAAGTTCTTTTTTTGCTTAAAGAAAATCACTTTTGGGTTTAACTTTATGCATTTTGACGCATGTTTTTACAAAACAACTTTTGAAAATTGCAGCCAAATAACGAATTTAAGAGCGCAATCTATTAAAAAGGCCATTATTTCATCCACTAATAATGTTTATCTCTTCTATCACATTTGTGTAAAACTTAAGCTTTGGTCCATGTACATATTTCACTTAATATTGTTCTTTTAATGGTTCTGTGGCCTACAGGGGTTTATAATAGCGCAGAAGTGCACTATGCAGAAAATCTTAACAGGAATAATACATTCCAAATATGATAATACTATGAGTTTCTCATATTGACAGGGCGGAATGCAGACAAACAAGATCTAAAGGGATCAAGATTTCAAAGCAGTGTACTGTCCTAACTCTATCTGAAGAATCTCTTTATCACACCAACCGCATCACATTTCCATTCACCAACATTTTTGAGTGCAGTTACATCCTAAAAAATGTGCACAAATGCATGTCAATGCAAACACCAACAAAATATAAAATCCACATAACACTTTCATCACCACGCCCCTGTCTTTGGCCTGGCCCAATAGCAAACCTTCGGGTGAATTGTCCCTGGGCGTGTCTTGCCACGTTGCTGCCCCCTTCTCACACGTAGCACAGGTACAGGTAGGTCTTCTCTATCCTCCAATCAGGTGGGATGTCCTCAGGCTTGTGGCTCTTCATGTGCTTCTGCATGGATGAGAGGCTGGGGCAGTACTCCTGGCAGATGGTGCACTGGTAGGGGGAAGCGCCGTTGTGGGTGCGCAGGTGCTTGATCATGGCCGAATAGTCTCGTGAGCGCTGGTGGCACAGCTTGCACTCAAATGGCTTCTCACCTGTGGAGCACAGGAACAAAAAATCTTAAACCACTAAAATTGGACAGAAACTGCTGTGCTGATTGTAGTCATTTGCAACTCATTTGACTTATTTTGTGTAAAACAAGACAGGCAGTATGAGAAAAGTAGGTTGGGGCTTTTTGATTGGATCATTAAAAGTGGCTGTTTCACATCAGGATGTTTCAGTACTGCCAGCTGGGTGTGGTCTCTCTGTGACAGGTGGTTCTGGGGAGGAGTTAAAAAAGAGGGGCGGTGCAATAATAAGCGAATTTATTTCAAAATATTCCATAAATATTATGTTTAATATTTGATACTATTAATTATAAATATAATAATTATATATTATTATATAATAACATATTATTGCATATTGCATTTTAATGGAATATTATGAAGGATGCACAATTTGAAAAACATGCACAGATTAACTAGATTATCAGTTCCCATAACAGTCCTACAGCTCTGACAGCAGAGTTATGGTGCCCCCTGCTGTTAAGGATGGGAACAACAGATGTTGAAAGCTCCAGGGTGCTGGCTACTGCTAAGCAGAGCAAACTAAGTATTGATCTGTCATTGACAGCAAGTGTAAATGTCAGTGATTCTCTGGCTGGTTGTGTGAAGGAGCAGTGGCCTTTCAGTTCTGACTTTCTGCTCTTGTTATCTTCACCTGCCTGGTCTGGTGGCCGCAGCCCTGCTTGATACAAAGACAGCAATTATTTGACAGGCCTCCTGATAGGTTTGCTTTAGCAGCTGCCTTATTGAGGGCAAGAAAGCAGCAGCAATCAGCCTGTAATTCCAGCTCAGATGAAAAATTTAATATGCCACAGAGGGCAAGATCTTGACAGAACAAAACAGATACAGGGAATTTAATCTAGAGTGTGACTGAAATATCAAGTTTAGAATGTAAAACTAAGAAATGACATCTTCAACCCGTATAAACATTATTGATCTGACTTTTTGAATTTTAGAGCGTGCTGCTTAATTAGTAGAACAGCTAGCTGATTAGCCATGCCACAGATTAGGGGTTTTAAACTTTTGTGAGTGACTCCCTTACTAAAATATGTATCAATCTATATAGTTTTATGTATAAACATTTAAACTGTGTTGGATAAACAATTGTTTTAAAACTTAACCTGCTACACTCCAGCAGAGTAATGTTGGATGTATGAACCAGAAGAGAAACATTTTCTATTTAATTTATTTGTACTCCACCAACTTTTGCAATTGATCTTGTTTCACAACAGTTTTACAAAGCGTACTGCTTTGCAACCCCCAGTGAGCAAGATAAAGGGGTCTGCAGTAAGAAAATAAAAAATATATAATTTTGGGGGCTCCTGGACCCCAGCTTGAAAAAACCCTAATCAGAATTGTGGAACAGCAAGTTAATGTTCCTGATGTGACTTCACCTCTGAGCTCCTGCTGTCCGTTGTTACGTCAATCAGTTACCAGCTGGTCCATACAACGGTAAAGATCAGTTGGAAACTAAACTGCTACGAGGTTTTGGGGATGATGTGACTGACCTGTGTGGACGCGGTAGTGAGTCTCCAGCTGGTGCTTGAGGCTGAACTTCTTGCCGCAGCCATTACATTCATAAGGCTTCTCTCCGGTGTGAATGCGTTTGTGACCCTTTAGCGTGCTGTCGTCACGGAAACAGCTCCCACAGAACTCACACTCAAATGGGTGGTCACCTGTTATGCAGAGGTCACACTTAATACACAATATTCAAATTATGTTTCAACCATTACATGTTTCAACATGTAAAAACTAACTAAATTAGTGGTGAATGGTTTTATAATGATTTGCAATGCACCAATGAGAAGACTGGAAATCAGGAATGCTAAAGGTTTTTATTTTGGTTTATAGCTGGAGGTTGTTTTAAACTAGTTCAAATGATTACACTACCATCTAGTGGGGCAGAAATCAACCTGGTTGTGGGTGGTAGAGCACCTTGGCTAAGTTTGTGGGGATCTGGTTGAGCTTGTGTGTGCTCCAGTACACTTAGTTTACCAGCTGGATGGTTTGACCTATCTCCTACAGCAAAGAAGGCAATACATACTGAAACTACCAGCAATGAGACTATCACAAATCACAAAGAACTGTTTGTTTTTTAACATGTATTGATGTAGCACGCAAATAAAGACCGACAGAGAGTTATTAATATTGAGTAAACATCACATGACACTGAAAGGGAATTATCTACTGCATTTCTCTTTGCTGCCTTTTCTAATGTCAGTGATCAGTGAAGGTCTGATATGCAGTGATTTCGAACCACAACCGTTGCTAATTGCTTTCCTGCTCTGCCTAACAGCCTCTCATGTCATTTGCCCCGAAAGCAGCGCCATATAACGCTCACAATATTTAATGCATTTCAGTGACCTATGCTCTTCATTATCTCCCCGTCCAAGTGCTGGCCGTGCCCGGGAATAAATTGCATCTCTTGTTATGTTCTGTCATGCTCCGACTTAAACCCTCCTCTTAAGAGACAATGCAGAAATTCCCTGAGCACGTTCTCGGAGCCAATCGTAGCCCACCATTTACATTCAAATACACTTCTGGCTGAGATGAATGGGTATGTGTCTGAGCCGAGAGGAAGAAAGCAGGAAGGGAGGGATGAGATCCCTCGTGAGCAGATATGAGATGATAGATAGAGCAGCAGTCTTTATGCATCTGTATCAACTTATCCGATGCACCTTCTGAAAAGCCCTCCAGCCTGTCTGTCATTAAAGTTAATTGCCCAGAGGCGGGCAGCAGGCAGGCCAGACTCGCGACACCACAGGCATGCTAATGC
>JAZGTJ010018713.1:0-11291 GCA_036877575.1 Botia almorhae | reverse complement strand
TGGCGAGCTCAGGACCCTCTGGAAGTTTGGGAACCACCAACAAGCGTTTGACACGCCAGATAAAGTCAAAATGAATGTGTCGCACGGATTACTAAACCGGACCATCTCCACAGGCAAGCATCCACTGGAGAGCGTCCGGATGTGCTGCAACGTGTCGGTGATCACCAGCGACGGCTTCGGCTCGCTGATCCAGGACGAGCGCGACCAGTTCCTCGTGCGTGTGGTGCAGATAGCGGTTCTTTGCGTGCTATCGCTCACTGTTATTTTCGGCATCTTCTTCCTCGGCTGTAATCTGCTCATTAAGTCCGAGAGTATGATGAACCTACTGGTGGAGGACCGAAGACCTTCAAAAGATGCTGAAATTATTATGATTGCCGCATGATTGGGTTAGACACATAAAAACTATGAAACTAATTCAATTGACAGAAACTGGTCATCTCTCATTAAAAGCACCTGGGTTTAATTTTCATGTTAATGATGAACTACATGCGTATGTCGGTTATAGACCGGCGTTCCGAACAGGAGCAACCGGATAATATAATGTTTGTCTGCAGTTTTCAGAAGCCACAAAAGCAGAGTCATACTTTGACTTTTCTTTCTTAAAATGCTGCATGGACGCGAGATTTAAAACGGTGAAGAGTTTGTCACTTGTTTTTTGTTATATCTTTAAGTGTCTTGTGCAAATCATGATTCCTCTGAAATAATTAGATGTCTTTTTCATGGGTCACTTAAGGATCATTGTGTGAACCTGCATGCAAAATAAATTCAATGTAAATCAAACATCGATGCTTTGGGTAAACAACGTTGTCCAGACTGACTTTCTAAAAGCCACGTTTGTAATGCCTTGAGTCTTTATTTGACAAACAATCCGTTTAACTATTAGAACTGGATTTTTCTGTCGGTCAGATTACAGGTTAATTGATCTTTCACCGCATCTCAGATTCTTAACAAATGTAAACAGTGTAACCAATTAAATGATTGTTCAGTTATCCTTACAGACTCTTAAAATATCAATATAATAAAAATATAATAATATAAATGGGTTTCTATGAGAAACAGAGAAATCAGTTATTTTACAGCTGCGTCACAATCACAGGTTGGAACTCACTCACGCTGACAAATTTAGTGGACTATTAAGTGGACTTCATTAATATGTTACAGTATATAGTATATAGACACTCAGCATTGTGAAATAAAACAACCCCCCAACTAAATGAATCTTACATCTCAAGTGAACAACTAAATTCACTGACAGATGCAGAGTAGGAGAATATTACATGGTTTTCATTTAACCAGCAGCTACAGAGTTTAATTATTGAATCGCTTAAAATATGCTGCTTGAGTCGAGAACATGCTGACTCACCAGTACAGCTGAAAACATGCCAAAGAACTTGACAACTATCAGCGGATGAATAAAGTTCCTGATTTCAGAAACAGCCAAGACTCTTGATAAAGGGGTCTGCCAACTGTTGCATGATCTTGAACTAACATGAACTACGGGCGATATGAATGAAGTTTATGACAAATGTGACGGGGGTTCTGCTCTGTATCTCTGTCCACCACGAGACCCTCAGCCTGAATAAAAGCCAAAGACCCCCGGGATAATGTTTAGCTATAATGCTAACTGTAAGACACCTTGAAGCCCATCTAATGCTGCTTATTAAATATTGAATATTTTAGAGGAGTCATTTTACTTTCCCCCAGAGAAAACATGACATTCACGAGGATGAAGTTCAAAACGACAGAATTTTCCATGAGCTCTCATTCGGTGGAGGTGAATGATGGATGCTGTGATTGCTTTATTTTTCTTTAGCCCTTCTTTAAAGATAGAAGGAGCGTGAGAGGAGGCGCGGAGGAAAGGAAAGGAGGGAGGAGGTCAATCCCAGCGGTGCCGGCTGTCAGACAGCGGTGCAGTTCTGAGAACTGATGTGGCATCAGGAACTGACAGAGCAGAAAAGCGATGAAACGGAGGAAATGTCAGGGGAAACGACAGGTTACTATAGATGCTAGCGTTACACCCCCCTCCCCCAAAACAAAAACTTTGACGCTTCGCACTTAAACTGTTATGCAACGAGCAGAACACACATATCTGCAAAATTTAAGGGGGCAGAAATAATTCAGGTCCTTTAAAATGATTCATCGGTTCTCGTATTCAGATAAAATCCTTTGTATTCAGGAAGCCAGTCTTTGGAGCATTTTAGCAATGTCCTAAACTCCATTTAGTGTCTATAGGATCTCTTCTCTATCTAACGCCTTTAATTCACATGACTAATCTAGTTTATTTAACTCTACTAGTTAATGTTTAGCTTTAAATAATCAGTATTTGTATTGTTGACCGATGTTATACAAAATCCAGCCACAGGGGACACGGCCTAAAAAAGCGTCTCCAGAGACTGTGTGACTCAGAATAAACTTGAAAACGGTACGTTTAATAACAACATCCCACAGCCTCAGTTAACCTCAGCCTGACACTCAACACAAAACACAGAATTCCATCGCACAGTAGAACATTTTGGAACATTTGGTGGTTCTCCAACCTCAACCTTAAACCTGGCTGCAGGTCATGCACAGCCGGCAAAAATAAAGCTAACCGCAATATTTAAATGTAACTTATCATGTATGTCGCCTTAGAGAAGCAAAAGTTACAGATTGCAGCTTTAACTAAAGACACATTCCACTAAGTGTGACAACATTTTTTCACAAACATTGGGACCAGAAAGTGTCCCAATGCGTTTACTTTTAATTTGAATAGTATATCCATTATTTTTATTATTTTTATTATTTTTGTTTTCAAAGTGTCTGTTATCGTAAAATAAATGTCACTTGGTTTGATGTCATGTATCGTAAGTACCAGAACTGTTTGGAAAGAACAGTTCTAGTAATTAATACTCAATGTTACCAGTAATCAGATTGTAGAAAGCTTTACAGTACAATAATACAGACTGGAACTATATAAAAGATCTTTAAATAGACTTTAATTGAATTATGCTTCAGTAACTGACACGAGGCACCGCAATGTCTAGCTAATGTACTTCTGCCAGTCTTTCATTCTTTTTAATTTCTCGTGCTAATTCACTTGCTTGTGACATCCAGTCCATCAAAACATCATTTACTCATTCTCTATCCTTCTATGCGCCCGTCTGTGTTTTGCATGCAGATATGCAAATGCGCAAATGCTCCTCGTCCCATGAGCCGAACATTTTAGCGCAGCGTTTGGGAGTAACAGCTGCTACACCTTTCTGTTAGAGTTAGGACAGAGCGACCCATCACCTCATCCAGTGGGGTGTGAGGAACAGGAAGTTCAGCCCAATGATTCGAAGTTCACCAGACTGTTTTTTCCCCCCATCCCTTCCTTTATGTTCAGCCCAGTGATTCGAAATGTGATTGACAGCAAAAGGCATTTTAAGCCCAGCGACAGTGCAGCAAAGCAAAAATATCTGTGCGGTGCATCAAATATTACATAAGCAGATTTCAACTAGAATTGACAGCTTGAGTTACAGGCTGTTTATTACAATACATTTTAGTTTCTGTTGAAAGACTCGTTATGGTTTTTATGGGTTTTATGTATAAAGTTACATAATTCTATTTTAAGTGTATCGCTTTGTTAAATTGCTTTCTTCTTTGTTTAATAATCCACTAACTGGCTTAAATTCCCCAAAAAACGTAAATACCAGCCCAACACAACAATATTAGCTCAACCAATGGAGTGACCCAGGAGTGGGTCTGCCTTTGGTTAAATCTGTTAATTTGACCAATGGCCGACAGGAAACGTTTGTGAAACTTGCTTTTAGAAATTCTGCAATTTTAACTGTTGTTTTGCACAGAAATTACAGTTTGGAAATGAAAATATAAGTATCTACATTTTCGTTTTTATTTGATGTATGCAACTGGTTTCTACTTGAATTTTCCAGGTCAGAAACCAATTGTTATGGAACATTGTTATAGAAACAGTGATGTAATTAAATGTTGGTTGCGCGTCCACCCACTCGCTCTGCATGACTGTGTGTCACATGAGTTTCTGTCTAAATGTCTTACTAAACCTTATCAAACTGCAGTCCTGCTGAGTGACCTTTCCCACTGAGTGTACAGCCTGGACTCCAGAAACCTCGCAAAAGTCAAGTGCTTATTTGAAATGTGTCATTTATTTTAGTGTCCTCTCAATTTGATGTACACAATACAACTAGCATTTAAATGAATTTAAAACTGCCATCTGTAACATTTATTTGTTAAAAATGAACAAAAATCAGTTATTGAGCAAGTGCAGGTCTGTGTTCAGAACCGTCTAATTAACTTACTCCAATTCACAACGGTAAATTTATAATAATGATTTATCATTTGAGCTGTCAGGTCCAATTTCATGCTAAATGCCAGTTTGACTTACAGTTACGTCACGTCTGTAAACAGAAAGAAGATCCGGCAACTAAATCGCGTGTGTGAATGCTAATTGAATGTTAATGTGAATCAATGGAGCGCTTGTACATCCCCAATAAGAAAATTCTGCAACTTGCAATGTTATGTTACGAACAGAGATGGCGGTAGAGAGGCTCGATGAGAAACTTTTGGTCCACTGAACCGCAACTCAGAAGCTGATATTCAGCATTCTGTGATGTAATTCTAAAATGCCGGTGGCAGCACAGACTGGTAAAAATCATCTTTGGAAAAAAAAGAACAGAATATATATATGCTCCTTATAAACAGTCCACAGCACTCTGGGGAAAGAGCACAGAACTACAGTTACACTATATTAATAATCATATTATTGCCCCCTTTTTTTAGACAAATTTAAATCTGATTTTAAAGAATCTATCAGAATCCAAATAAATGACTCTGATACAGTTGTGACCCATTTTCTCTGCCCAACACATAACTGTCCTGCAGCGTCATTGAAGCAGGAAACTCTTATGATGAATTGTGACACACTCATGTCAAAACACAAAACAGTGAGTATGTGGGAGATTACAGTGTGGTACTGTGTAATTTGAGCTTCTGTTGTTGAAGAGAAAACCAGAAAGGGGCTTTATCGGCAGTCAGTCATGATGACACATGTCTTCACACATCTTCAGATCTGGTTTAAGTTGGTTTATATGGTTTAAGATAAAATTGGAGAGGGGGGCAATATATTTTATCCCCCATTGAGCAATGGAACAGAAAGCATGGTCCTCAGAAATGTTTACTCTCATCCTAAATAATAGTATAAATGTATAAATCAAAACATCATTTTCTTTGCGATTTAATCATTTGTGTATTAGAGGGTTTGGATATGCGTTTAACAGTTCACACGTCATAGTTTAAAAATGAAACCGAGATTATAAACCGCACCTTGGAGCATCAACGCACTGAAGGAAAAACTACACGCAGCTGCGTTTGACAGGCACACAGATTCAAAGACACCAGAGGGGATAAGCAATCAGCCCTGCCTACATACAGCAAGCACACGAGTGGAGACGCTGTCATTTGTACAAATGTCTGTTGTCAGTACAGCCAGCAGGGAAGCTGGTGTGGCCGGCTGTCTGTGCGAGTTAAATGAGACACAGGAGATGAGGCAGAGGGGCAGACCAGTGGCCCTGCCATGTTAACTCAAACTCTGTTCATACTGACAGACATGAGGTTACGCCGGCCCATCATCTCTGTGGCTTATGAAAATGACGGAGCGTTCACACGATAATTAAAAAACGCTCTGGGGAAAGCAGTCTGTAGTCATGAAAATGTCACAATACGCATCCAAAAAACAATATGGGTGAAAATTGACTATGACCGTTTCTTGACAGGTTTCCACATTTTGAAAGCTATCGGAAGGAAAACATATCCTATCATTTCAAAGTATACATGCACACGTTGAAACGATTAACTGCGAAAAGCACTAAACTAACATCAATATTTGCATGCAAAAAAACATGCATCCATGCAACAGGTTTTCTTAAATGTTTACTGAGTCGATACAGGTTTTGTTTAGATTGAGGTTACCACGTCCACAGAATATAAAAAGTTTAAAGCCAGCAGTCCTAACACTAAGTTCTCCAGTATCTACAGATACACATAGTGGACAGCATGTTACAATAACTTATTACAATAACATATTTCACAACACTGCAATTGTTGAGAATTGAAGAGGCTGAGAATTGTCGCAAGGCTCAGAGTACTTACAACAAGTTTAGGAGCATGTCCAGTGTTTGCCCATCACACTGTTGTTGTGCTATGATGCAGAACTGACAGTAGCATCCACTAGGAGTTATACTGCCATCTAGAGGTAAACACGCAATTCTACCACACAAAATTTACTCAATACATTAAAGCTGCAATCTGTAACTTTTGTTTGGGTTAACAATAAGTAAATCAGTGCGAGAGCATAACAGACCAGTGTTCAACAATCTCCTTAACTTACCCCGATTCACAACGGAAAGTTTATAATAATGATTTATAATTTGAGCTGTCTAATCAGATATCCTGGGAAAGGAAATATAGACAAATATAAAAATATAGAGCAAATAATTGTACAACAAAAAGCTGTAGTATGTTCTTGAAGGAAGTGTGACCTTCCTTCAAAAGCCATTGATGTGTCAATGAAGAACTTTCAATGAAGAAAGTTTATTTGTGCAAAGTGCAATATGTTTTACATCCTGGTTTTACAAAATGCTGCACATGTATCGGTATGAGGTGAATAAACTCAGCAGCATCCAAATGAATGAATGTTAATAATTACACAAACAGTAAGGCACGCGCGTTCATTATAATATTTGGGGGTATGGCGACAGCCAATCACAGCGCAGCGCTCGCTGTCTCTTTTCTGAAGACACGCCCACTCAGAACTGTCAGCTGCTCAGTCCAAGATGGCGCTGTCCTATAGGGCTGTATGCAGCGGGGCTTCGGTGATCTTACTGTATGCACAACGACCTGTCGGGGTCAAAGCAGGCCTGCGCACACCTAGATTGACGTCCACACACTCGAGGTACTCTACATTATACGCTTACAGTGATCGATCATGTGTAGGCGGCTGTGGAGCCGTTTACATATCATAGTCCCATATCAGGGATGTTCTGCGTGTAGTTATTATAACATGAAACGAATATTACAATTTCTTCGTTAAAGTTACAGAAAATTATTTAGCATTTGCATTGACACCCACAGGAAACCTGTCCCGCTGTGACGTCACAACAGTTATCATAATGCATTACCTTCAATGCGTCTGTCTGTCTGTCTCTCCAGTAGGTTGTGGTTTGTTAGACACTACTCACCTTCCCAAGCAAGGCACGGGATTGGTCGAAGCATTGTGTCCAGGCTTAAGTGGGCCAATGAGAAGTATGAGAAATTTCTGCAGCGACGGTTTCCACGCTTTTATGTCCTCTATCACACCTTTATGAAAGGTAGAAGCAAAAAAAAACGTCATTTAGTTTATTGAGTCTCACTGCACGATTAAAGTCTCATACTGGCTCAGGCAGAAGGGTTTTGATTTTGATCACTTTTTTTTCCTAAGGATTTCGGCTCCTGTTTCAAGATGCCAAAGAAATGAGGAGGATCCAGACCCGCGTGCTCACCAGCAACATGGACCACCAGGATTTGCCTTACCGTGAGATGGAGAAACTCAGGCAGGTGGGAGGAATTCAAGAAGAACCGAAACATCACGTTTACGAGATATAATTCTGTTAAAGATTTATTAAGTATCTGTTGCTTTCAGTTTCGCAGGGATGTGATCAAAGCCATTCCCCTGGTCATCCTGTCCATACCTCCTTTTGCCAACTATCTGGTCTTTATCCTCATGTGAGTATTC
This sequence comes from Botia almorhae, assembly GCA_036877575.1. Taxonomy (NCBI): domain Eukaryota; kingdom Metazoa; phylum Chordata; class Actinopteri; order Cypriniformes; family Botiidae; genus Botia; species Botia almorhae. The sequence goes on along the minus strand of JAZGTJ010018713.1, from coordinate 3,526 downwards.
AACATGTTCTGATGATTATTCAGTATGTGTGGGTTGTTTAATATTATTAATATTAATTGACTGATTCGTTCCACCCTGTTGCTTTATCACCAGGTACTTCTATCCTCGCCAGCTCCTGATCCGGCACTTCTGGACCCCACAGCAGCTGGTGGAGTTTCAGGGGATATATCACACTCAGAGAGCGCAGCACCACGAGGCTATTGTCAAGGGGCTGAAGAGTACAGCACCTTCTGTTCAAGACAGCAGGCTTAAAAGCCGCCTTCTTGAGCTCTGCAGTAAGGTGAGAGGCTCGATGGAAGCAGCTGTATTGTCAAAACGTGCTTCATATGTTACGTGTATTACACAATCTGTGTAATAGTGACAGCCTACAAACCACAATTGTGTTGCGCTCAACATTCAGTACAAAAAACGCTATTTTAGTTTTTTACATTTATACATTCAGTAGACATTTTTATCCAGAATGACTTAAAGAGGTCATTTATTATAAGTTATATTAAGTTATATTTTTTATTATTATGTGTTTCCTGGGAATCGAGCCCATGACCTTTGCACTGCTAATGCAATGCTCTGCTAGCTGAGCTACAGGAAATGATAATCATCAGTGCGCATATGCGTGAGTCTGCAGGTTCAAAGTGGAGTCCATCCTGTGGTGTCTGATGTCCATGCAGTGAGAACTTTGTTCTCTGGTCCACCTTTAGGTATCAGGAGAATGTATGCAGATCAGATGGTGAGCTCTGCATGATCTGTTTGATTTGCAAATGACTGACACGTTGCAATTTTAAATGCTTGTCTTCGTTTCATTTCTCAGAGGCAACTCTGTCCCCTGCTTTTCCTGACGCCCCGCCTCCCGGCCTTCTGGGTTGGTCGACGCTTGAATAGCCACGCCTTAGAACTCATGCAGCTCGACCGCGCCATTGTTCGACTGGGTTTACACCAGCTGAATGATGCAGAGCTCAGAGAGGTCAGAGGTCACTCACAACACCCACAGCCAATTGGCCTCTTCCTGTGCAGCCTTATTTTGTGTTTTCGGGGGATCTTGTCTCATGTTTACAACATGTCACCCAGGCATGCTATGTGAGAGGGTTGAATCCAGACCGTCTGACCCCAGGACAGTGCCGGGAATGGCTTACACAATGGCTGCAGTTCTCAACACACCTCAAAGGTATTTAGGACAAAAAACGAACTTTCCGGAAAGGGTTTTCTGTATTCTTATACAGCTTTGTGAAATAACTGATGTTGATTGGTCAGTCAAAGAATTCTGTAATCCAATCTGTTTTACATTATTGTCCATTGGCCTGGTTTAACAGACAGGGCTTGGATTAAGCGAGCACTTAGTTAAATAAGTACATTTAAGTAGCTTTTATAAATGTGCCATAGACAAAACGTTAATAGTGTGCATTCTATGACAAAACAGTGGCACTGATATATTGTAAGGCCAAGTTTCTTTCAGTTAAGACGGTTCAAACGTGCATTTTAATCTTGGACTACAGTTGCCTTGTCTGTGAAACTGGGCTATTTTATAAAACAACTGTACAACTCATTTTGGTGATGGTTTAGGAGGTAAGAAGCTATTTTAATTTAAAAAACATGAAAGATCTTTTGCTTTATAATTGTACTTTTGGTGTAAAGTTGACAACAAATGTGAGTTATTCTGTGTTGCACATTCACTGAGGTATCGTTTCCTTCCTTTTTGTTTAGAATCCGAGACCTCCCTCTATCTACACAGTATGGTACTGCTCACTGTTAACTACCCAAAACAGCCCCGTCACTAACCTTGGAAGTAACGGGCAGATAAGCGCTTATCTGCCCAAGGGCAAATGCCACAGGAATCAGAAGATTCGTATACGCAAGCAGCACAAGCTTTATCGTCATATTCATTGTTTTGCTTGGTCACATGTTATGTTATAATGAAAGGAATGTTTCAGTGCAACATATATTTATGAATGGGTCATGCAGTCAGGCTTAAAATGCATAAAGTGCATATTCAATTTTGTTTACTTGAGTGAGGAGTGAATAGGTGGAAGTGATAGTTTAAAGTTGCCATTGGGCTGCTTGAATATCTGAAACTATTTTTGTTATTGATTAATTAGTGATGCACAAAGTACAGCGCTGTAGAAGACTATAACCACATGCATAATAATGTGATATGTGCAAAACATATCCGTTTTGGAACTCACTGGTCTCATCTTGGGACAGATTTTTAGGACAGAACAACAAACCTTAGTTTTGACAGACATCTGTGTAAGAACTCTGCATTGACCCAATGACAAGAATCACCTTTCATCATTTTCATTAAATTGGAGAAGGGATTTCAGTTATTAAGGTTTACATAGCCTGTAAAAAGATATTGCAGAGCATGTGTATTATTTTATTATAATCTAAATTATGTAATGAAGTTTATATACACGTTTTAAGTTTATGTATTTATATTTTGAGAACTACACAAAGATTGTTGCACCTTGTTATTGTCCTATTCAAAATGAAGTTGTTTTTTTTTGGGCCGTTTGGTTCAACCACTAAAGCGATGTTGTCATTGCTAAACATTTTGAGTCGTGGGGTGAGACACTGCCACCAAAAAGCTGGTTATTTTCCACACATCTGACATTGATTAAATGTTGTTGCATGTGTGTAAACAGAAAAAAACACACTAGATCCAGAGTTCTCGCATCTGTTCTGAACATCTTCCAAATGTGGATTTAAATCGGATACAATTACAATATGCAAATGCACATCTGCAGTTAGTAATGATGTCCCCGTTTTGTGGCGGAGCTCGGAGGTCAGTGTAAACACATATTAGATATGAGCTGTAACTTGTGTAAATGTAAATAGGAGGAACAAAAAAAATGGAATGTGGTAAAAAATGGGAACTGTGCATTAAGTGTTACAGTGTAAACAGCCAATGTCTTCAAAGCTTCTCATTTAGTCGTTAACAGGTGCCTTTTCACTTATGAACACTGGTGCAAACAAGGTGCAATACACTACACAGATGTCATGTTTATATGTTGACATTGCTGTTTAGTTTTGTTCACTGAAATGTCAATAGACAATGCAGTATGAGAGGATCTGGATTGACTTCACTTAAGGTTATCTAATGTGAATCGTTCATCGAACAAGAAATATATCAATTTCATAAAGGCGCAAACTTGTTTGGAACATTTTATTGTTTCTTTCTTTGACAATAATGATCTAAAAATGTATAAAACTGGTGATATCAATAGAGTTATTTTATGTTTTAAAGAGGTACTACAGTCCTCTAACCTGGAAGTGTGGTCAAAATGGTGGTAAAAAGATTAAGTCAAAAACTGACTGAAGAATTCATACTGCAGACTAATCTATTACATGAGTTGTAGAAATGTGCGATAGAGTTTTCACTCTCGGCTGTAAAAATGAGTGCTGTCAGCTCTACAGCAAGGAAGGGAAAATAATGGCCATTTAAAAAGACATTTTAAAAACACCTCACTGGTCTCTAAGACTTTAACAGCTCTGTTTCCCAGATCTGGGTTCAAATGCTGTGATGTCATCACAT
>JAZGTJ010018712.1:0-11292 GCA_036877575.1 Botia almorhae | reverse complement strand
AATCATCATCTGCCTTCCGCTGTAAAAAGTAGTCCCTAACGGCAACAGAGTGCTTCTAAGTGCGGGGGCTCAATGATACACAGAACCGTTGAGTGAAGCGGTTTTAGCCGTGCTTTATCGTGAATAAAACACAGCTGCTGACCAATCAGAATTGAGGAATGGAACTAACCGTTTTATAATCATATATACACTACCGGTGAAACGTCTGGAAACACTTAACGGAAATGTTTCCTATTGTCTTTTCATCTCAAGCTGTTTGCGTAAATGTTAATAAACAAAAATATAATTGTGCCAACATATTTCTGTGACATGTATATTTTAGATTTAATTCATTAATTAAATTTGTATTATTATTTTTTAATGTTTTTGTAATGGATGGGTTGTACCAAATAATAAAAAGCAGCCAATAAGAGCGCAGGATAGAGAGGAAGTTCCAGGCAAAGGGTGACTACATTGAATATGCTACAATGTGACCTAGTTTATTTTTTATTTTATTTCTTAGTCACAACATAATTCCCAAAGTAACATTTGTGTTATGTCATAGTCATGATGAAATGTCATTCTAACATGTGAAAAAACACCATAAACAAGGAATAAGTGTTTGCAAACCTTTGACCGGTACTTCATGCATTAAAGAAGCAAGCATGTAAATCAGCACAAACAAAGGGCCACACACTTACACACTCTCCCAGACATATTAATGGTGGCTTGGTGTCCAGGTGTGTCTTTTGTCTTCTAACAGACTATATTCTCTTGAGACGGACCATCTGCACACACACAAACAAACACACACACATACACACATTGAATGCCAGATATGTACTATTTCATACACTATGTTAAATTGGACTTCTGGGACTTGCTTACGTTGAGTTAGTTAGTCATCTTAAGAAACAAGTTTATTCTCAGACAGACACATCTGGCTTCAGCTCTGCTCGTCAGCTCTAATTTAGTCATTGCACCTGGACGGATTTTGTTGTATATACATAGTGCATATCTGCATGAGCAACAGAGTGAAGCACACACAGTCTGTCTCAACACCTGGAAATCAATGTTGTGTTACCTGTGAGGTAACACAAGTTTTTGTACAAAAACATAGTTGAACTTAAAGCAATGCTCAACCCAAAAATTATATTTCACCCATAAATGATGACCCCCTCAAGGCAACCTAGCAGAATACGACTTCTTTCAGCAGAACACAGAGTTATATTAAATAATATTCTGGCTCTTCCTAGCTTAAAAATGTCAGTGAACAGAGACCGAAATTTTGAAGCTGAAAAATGTAAATCCATCCATCATAAAAGTAATCTAAAAATGCTATGCACAATGTATCAAAGTTAGCAATGGTAGCTAATAAAGTTACCAGCCAACTGGCAACTTATTTACTCACCAAAACCAGTTAATTTTGGGTCCTATATGTAGGATATAAAACACTTTACGCTAATTGCTGAAATAAAAAATGGCTTCTAAAATACTTTTAAACAGAACATTTGCATTATCCATTGATACAAGGGAATTTCGTTAATCGGCTAGTAATTGACGCTGCTAACCTCAAAAGAACCAAATATCTACAAATGAGCTGTCATTTTCAAATAGTACCATTTCAATTTCCACCCTCATTCATGCCTGTACTATTAAAAAGAGGCTTAGTTTGCGTTGGGAATGTAAAGCTGTATCTGACATTCCAAGATGATGTTCCGCTCTCCTTTTTCTCTGATTGAGAGTGAGACAGACAGAAAGAAAGAGAGGTGGCGCAGACGGTCAACTGCCCAGCTGCGCAGGGAATTGAAAATAGCTCTCGGTCCACCTCCAATGAATAGCAAACAGCAAAGAGATGTTCGTCTTGCTTCTGCAGCATCTCCAGCTCGCATTATTTACAGTCACTCTTGAAAACGAGCTGCAGAATGCAATGGAAGTGTTGGCGTGTGTACAGTGAGGTCAACGTCTGAGATCGAAAGCAAATGATTTGTTTTGCATTCTTTGCTTTTAAATGCTATGTGTGATTTTTGTTTGGCAATGTTCAAACTCTGTCTCCGATTCTAATATGCAGTATTATTCATAAGTGTTATTCATAGGTTAACTTTACTGAATAATGTAAACACTTTATCAAAACGTTATCAAAACGTTGTTTGTTTAAGCATCCCTGCCAACACAACACAACATAGCAGCCTTGGCCCAAAGAGCATGGGTTTGGGTCAAGACTGTCTGTTGGCAGATAGGGGATTTTTTGGGAAACACCAACAGTTCTGTTTGGTGACGCTAGTGGCACAAAAACAACACACTTTAACACTTGCTGCAAAATCTTTTTTAATACAAGTAATATAGAATTGCATAATATTTTGAGTTAAAAAATGAATTGAGGAATATCTGATTAACACAAAAAGCAAAAGAAGGACTGAAAATTGTAGATTGAATGGGACAGTTGAAACACCTTTCAATGGCAGTGATGAAGGAGGACCACAATATTTCTTTGGCATAATCTCTCAGCATATGCTGTTAGTCAAGCGCTTTATCATTGACATGCGCAAATGCATGCAGCAAATAAACATGAGAAGTGCAGGCAAATAAAGATTTATTCGATTTTATTAGACTTGTATATTTATTGTCACTGTACAATTGGCTGTATCTTCTGTATTCACGAAACTTTTGCATGAGCCAGCAGTTATGCTACTGTGTTAACTTCAGGCGGTTTTAGACCCGACTTTTGTGCTGATTTGCAGTCAGGGTGACAAACAGCCCAATCTGTTGTTTACTGCGACTTGCTGCATTTGAATATGTAACAGAGTTTGGATGTGTTTATTGAATTAGCAACAGCATATTTTATCCACATATTTATCCCCTTCTTCCAGTAAACTCTGTTTACTGGCCCCTGCTGTATATGTGGCCCAGGTTCCTTTTTCTAAAGTCTGTGACATTTACTTCCTGTTTTATTGTCCACCAAATGAAAATGTCAAAATGACTTAGAAAAGTAACAGTACATTCTTGAACAAACTGTACAGGACAAGCAACTGTAAATATAAGCAGCAGTAAAAGTGATGCATGCCTCAGCAAACTCAGAACATTTGTTCATCCAAATTCAAGAACAGACGTCTGATGACCATCATAGACACACACAGATCCACTTTGCGATGTCTATTCAATAAATATAAATGGTGAATATAAATGGTGTGCGTGTAAATTGTAAACGTGTGTGTGCATGAGTGTGGCTTCATCGAGTGTGTGGGTGTCTGTAGGCTTCAAGGGAGGTTCATAGGCTAGAGCAGATAAGCACGCTAACATTTGTCTGTGTTTAGACTGACTTTTTCTTCTATTGTATGGCTAGTGTGTGTATGTGTGTGTGTGTGTGTGTTTGTGTGTGTGGTTTGTACTGTACCAGTAATCATGGAAAGACAGTGATCTCCAGCTGGCTGAGCCTGTTACAACAAGTCAGTCTGTTACATACCCTGATGAGTTGTCTATGGAGGCAGCATTTCACAGCATCATGAACACTCTCAACAACCAATCTGTTCCAAAAGGTGGACAAGAATGTCTTGAGAAATGTCAGACAGTGGTGCCAGCTGTTGTAAGTGGAAAGTAGCTAATCCTGCTTAAAAAGTCATTAAATGTTCTCAAATGACGTCTTGTGATTTTGCAGTAACTTAAACATTAAAATTAACGTACCTACCTAAGTAACTTAAACCCCTTTGAAATCAGGTTTTGGAACAGAATCTCTCTCTTCAATTCTATCTCAATGTAGTCCTCTCCTCTTCCGAGCGCTAACCAAATCACAACGTCCCACTCCTAGTGTTAATTCATTTAATGAACGAGTTAATTCAGCGGAGACAGAGGTCAAGTGTCATGTGAAGGAACAGAGATGCAGGCAGACAGAGGACCTCGATGACACAGACACAGAGTCTGAGAGGACACCCGGATGGCCTGACTTAATCTGAGTGAGTTTCACTAATTAACTCTAAATGTATTAGGAAATAGTTAGTCTTCCTGCCAACAGCTCAAAGACAGCCCGCAGAGAATTACATGTAATAGAGTTTTGTAAGATAATGCAAAATGACCATTTACTGATCAGATCTGTGCAAGATAGTTGTAGTTCAGGGCACGTGACTGGGGTTATTGTGTGACCATGTGACCTCCACTGTTACTTTAAAACACTCTAATGTATGAGCACTCTTGCGTCTACAATCTGGAGCATGTGCGCTACACACCAGGCCACGTATCTGACACGTCACTGAGTTTGTTCTTCATCTCACAGGTCAGTTTGTGCCAGTGTTACTGTTCTAGAGCTGTTTACAGAGAGAGAGCCGAGGAAGTCTCTGTTAGTCCACTATTCAAACAGTGTCATTACTCTGGCATATATCTTTAACACATATTACAATATATTACATTTACGCATTTGGCAGACGCTTTTATCCAAAGCGACTTACACTATATTCAAATCATACGTTTTTGTCAGTACTTGTGCTCCCCTGGGATTGAACCCACAACCTTTGCGCTGCTAACGCAATGCTCTACCAACTGAGCTACAGGAACTTAATTAAGGAACATAATTAAGAAACGTAATTAAGGAACATAGTTAATGTAACATTACAGTAACTCCTCTGATTTTTTTTACCCAAATTGGTATTGGTAAAAAAAATTATTTATTTAAGGCATTTATTTGTATATTTATTATACATTTTTAGATTAATTGTCTCATTATTACATTATGATAATTGTTATCTCTTTGTTACGTTGGTTTCTGGACTGGTTGGCTTTAAGGATTCTATGTTGCGTTCCATTCTTATAGCGCATATCGCTTGTGTGTCCGCGGTGCCTTTGAATCTGTATGCCAACATACATACTCTTTCAAATATTAAAAAAACCTCAGACATGTACACAAACCTTCATACCTCACTTCCAATACTTAAGATCATCAGTTCAGTCTCACCAATAACACACCGCTCCATCTGTCATTACAGATGTCACTGAAGTGTGATTGCCTCCACTGACACAAACACACCAGAGGCCGATAATAGCCGCGAGGCCTCAGTAAGACTGAGTGAATAAGAAACAGGCAGAACACAATGTTGTCGCTTTATTTTACTGCCCAGCAGCCATTGTGTGGATGTGACTTTAAATTGCATTGCACTCCACATTTACTGCTGTAAGCTACTGCTGTGTGGTTGCATGTTCTTGTTGCATCACTGCTTAAACTTTTTAAAGGGGCAGCAGTATTTTACTGGGGTAATGACAATGCGACCTGTGGAAGACTTAAGAAATGTGTTATCCTAATAGAGACATTTTAACTAACTTTTAGCACAGCGGTCTAGTGGTACTGAATTGTATTTTTTCTTCTCCTACAACATTACCCGGAATAGTTTTATTAAAACAGTTTTTTCACATTCTTTTTATGTCACATTAAAACTGAAAGTTTTTAACATGCCATCATTTATTTGTACTATTAATGCCTTTTATGTATTGTTTATGTCAACACTGAAAGTAAACAAATTAAACAAGTGAATGTGTGAGACATGTTTATTTTCTAAATGTTAACTGCCTAAAGTTCCTGTAGCAGAAACACTCGTACTGTAAAACAAACTATCAATCAAAATAAAAAAATCAAAGGCAAGCAGCATGTACTTTTTATTGGCTGCAGTTAATTCACATTTGCTTGTCAGGGACAGTTGTGCAGAGGTAACATATTACAGTGAAATTTCCCTTTGGATGATGGAGCTGTACGCATCGCTCGAGCACATGGTGACAGTGACCTCATTGCATCCTGGAGCACAGTGGAGTAGACTGATCTTCTGTGGGCAGATTCAGGGTTTAAACCCTCAGAGACGTGTCATCAGAGGGGCAGGCGAGAGTGCTATTACACTATTCACTGAATTTTATCATCAAATCATTTGTCACAAAAGTAGATATCGCCAGTGGATTACCGCAGCAGCAGCAGGTCGAATTTATGTGTGGTTAGTCAACCCTGCCAAGCAAGAAATGAGGTTCTATTGCAGTGCTGGTATAAGACTGAGGACCAAAACATGACAGATAACATATGGCACACAAGTCATTTATCAGAGACTGTGAAAATATTAAAATCAGAGAGAAAATAGAATGTACTTGCATGATACAGTATTGTTAAGCAATAAGATTCAAGAGATTGTGCCATATTTTACATGTAGTCATGCTAAAACGTGTCAATAATAATGCAAATTGTGTCACTGATACTGGTTGACCATTTAAATTCAATCGTTTGTAAGTGGTCATTTGTGTTTATTTGTTTACATGAACCAAAAACACAGAATTAAATGCACTTGATAACAAGGGAAAATCTGGGAATTTGAATCAGGTTATGAATCAGGTTAATGACAGACGGCATTAATAATTCTGATAAGTGTATTAATATGTTCACACAGTGGTGTGCCTTTCCTCACACACACACACAAACACACAAACACACACACACACAAACGCACACATCCTGTGGACTCAAGCTTTTGCAATTACCCAGATTGCGATTGGCCCTGAGTTTTGAAAATCGTTGCAATGAAAGCTTTGTTAATTTGACCCGGTTTAATTAAACCTCATACGGCTGTACTATCTGAAGATTTGTCACTGGAATGTTACTGAATAGGCTGTTGAATCTCATTGAATGTCGTGTCATTTGAGTGTAAACATTCACTGATAGCAGCTATTTTTCTCTGGCGAGAGAAGCTGTTTCATTGTGTCTGTCGCAGATAGAGAAGGCTATTACGGTGTCATTAGCACACGCACTCTGAGATGTCAAGGCCATGCTAATAAACACAGGCACAGCTTGGTTCTGGTCCATTAACTTTAAGGGAAAGCAAGGTTTCACTGTTGTAGCAGGGTTGAGAGATGGACTGTAGAAGGGCTTTCTTGGTCTTTGTTGTTGAAGAATTGAGGAAGAATATTGGATTATGAAATGGGTAAATTGAAATCCTTTTAAATAGTTGTAAACATGTTTAAGTTAAATTAGTAAGACGCTGTCATTGTTGCTACCTTAATTAAACAAATTAGTTTGTCATCATTGTGGAACCAATTCTGCACACATTTGCCAGCATGGACAGTGGCTGGAACCGGATCTGATGGACATGTATAGTAATGGATCTCCTGATTCAACAGGCCTAGAGTGATCGCTCAAAAAAATCTGTCTCCTAATGGCTTTCCTCCCTCATCACTCACCTTCCATGTTCATGGACTGTTAGTCATCATCCAATGAATTTTGATTTGTTTAGACATTTATGGGCTGGTGGTATTGTGTGCTGGTATATTTGATATTTCCTTCACAAAAACTAGAACCAGTATTGCGGTGATGCAAAAGGGTTTATGCTCAATCCAGCTGTATCTGCGGGAAAGGCACAGCCCTTTACTGCCACCTTGAGCATTTGCCGTACTACTACAGGTACTTGTCATAAGTCAAAGGTGCTGTGTTGTCAAATTCACATAATGCACCACAAACCTGGACTATTAAGGAACTATTAATTAGTTCCTGTTTAGAACGATTGTTGTGCATTTATTTTGTTATATTTTATTTGTATATTCAGGGAGTGTTTTCGTGCAAGTTTTAAAGTGCACGTTTAACAGAACAAATAACACATTTGTAAAAAGCTCATTTTGTAGTATTATGGCACAGCTTTTGCTACTTGTAGGCAAATTTGACAATATCTTGCAATCAATTAATAAAACAAACAAAAAACAAACAGAATGTGTACACTGTCATTTACAATATTAAAATTCATTTAAAAGTCATTTGACATTTTACTGAAAATTTGTTAAATTACAGCACGATCGCAATTACAAAGTACTTCAGTTGAAAAAGTAAAATCACTACACAACAAAATTGTATTTTAGTGTACTTTTTAATGTGTTTGTTTTCATTTTGTTTTCAAAAGTTCAAATTGTATCTAATTCGCCTGGGTTATCTCTCTTTTAATGGTGTTTGTATTCTAAGCATGATCGTGTATTATTATTGTACTGTGGTTAATTACTTGAGTGGGACTTCTGCTCTCCACTCCAAAAAACAGAGATTCATTTGTATTTTCTGTCTCTTTCCATTCTAGTGTTCATTATGGCATCTGGTCTACTGGTTTACCCCTTTGGTCTCAACTCCAACCTGGTGAAGACTGTCTGCGGAGACTCTGACATCTACTACGCGGGAGAGTGTCAGATAGGATGGGGCTACGTGCTTGCTATTGTGGGCGTCATGCTTACCCTCTTCCTGCCCTTTTTCGCCAAGTACGCTCCCAAAGAGCAGCTGTCACCCACTCCTCTGCCCACTCTTTTATAAGGTGAAGGCCACCAGCAACCATGAACACCCTGCTCAGCCGTCATAACTATGACATGATTGTTTTTGTGTTCAACGGGCTGGAGAGTGTCAACATTATTTCCCATGGTTGGTAATGATGATGTCATGATGGTGATGTCACTTGGGAGTAAACTAAAGACGTAACCCTTTGTATTCCTGTTGTTTGAGTGCCAGTATCTTCCTTTATTTGACAAACTACTTTTATGTCTTCAGTGTCTTCAAGTTGAAAATGATTTTGTAGAGGATGACGTGGATTTTGGTATTTCTGTCCCTTCTTTCTAATTTATTTCTGAAGTCTGTTCTGAAGGTTTTTTTCAATGGAAGGATCCCCAAGCACCAATGACTAAAAGTATTAATGGCCCGCAATGCAAATTGAAAATGAAACCAAGAACTGAATTATTTCTAGATACATTTACTGAGACATGTCAGCATGCTGTGAAGAAACATGCATCAGGATCTCTGAAAACATTTGTGAGGACCTTCATCACTGAGTCCATTCACAGAAGCTGTGGAGAAACTGAGTTTGCCAGTTACACGTTTCTGCTTTATTCCTTTTTTAATATTAGGTTATACGAGGCACTTGACGTAGTTTTTAACAAGGACCAACACTGTGGCTTAAGTTAACTAAACCTTTTACCCTCTGTAATATACTTGGTAAAACCACTGGCTTCTGTCTGTATTTGTACTAGTTTCTTCCCTTGTTTCATGAAAACCCTGTGAGACCCGTCTCAAGAAACCAGGACATGGCTTCAAACTACCGTCTACGTTGACTTTACGAGGATTTAAGATCGCTAACACAAGCGTGGACTCACAACTGTCAACTGTCACTTCAAAGTGAGATTCAATAACTACAACACAGTGAAACTGCATTTCTCCCTTTCCTGAGTAAAAGAAGTAAATTAGAGGTCTACTAATGCTTCTGTTACTGAATTATTCAGGATTAAAAACCAGGAAGAAGGCAGAGACATGAATTATCAGATGTTCTTCTTTAAGTTGGGTTTTAGTCCACACTGAGACTATGTTCTGGAAAATACCAACTTCTAACCAACTTGTGCCTTTTGACCATTGCTTCAGTACCTTTCATCAGGTCACCTACATCTGCTAAAACCTTTTGTAAATTCTTGTTATTATTAGCGTGCGATTATGTGCATCTTCATGTATAATGATAAGGAGTGGTTTAGCTGAAAGGTTTTGATGTTTGTGCTCCATGCCAAGCTAACAGCCTGTTGTGTTAAGGGGTAACAGCAAGTATACAAAATAATGAAAACAAAATGAGCAAGTGAATGATCTATAACAATAGAGGATAAAAAATTTGGTCCTGATCATCATCATTTTTGTATTATCTGGGTAAGTTTGTTGTGAGGTTCAGATAAAGCTTATGTGCTAATGCATTTACGCCTGGCAACAGCAATACGGTGAAGCTAAAGCTTCTTTTGGGATTATTTCATACCGCACTTGGCTCACTTTTACTATTATGTTGATATCTTTGTTTACGTAATGAACTGCCACTCACATTGCCCCCCATCAGTACCATTAGTAAAAAGTGTACTTTAACTCTTATTGGTTATGAAAGAATAATCAAATTACTCAAAAATAGTTTTTTAACATTAACACAAGGAGGAGAGCATGTCTAAAACCTGAATGTCAATGACAGACATTCAGATTCTTTGGAAATGTACAGAATTTTGTGGGTGCCTTTTGTGTGGGCCACCCTATAATGTACAAACATGTTAAAGGAGAACAGAGCACAACATTAAACTGGCTTTCAGATGTTCAACATCAGCAGCCTTTAAATGCAGGAGTACACAGGTTGTGTCTTTCCATTGCCTTGATGATGGCACTCTTTTATCTTTAGTCATGTACTGTATGTGAAGTCTTACCACTGGTAGAGCTTGTAGATTAGTGCTGTGGGTTCACCCACTGTGGTTTTGTGAGTAATTCTGTAACATGGCATCTTGATGGCTGGTTTCCTTTTCAAAGATATTTTTTGAGATGTTACCTCATCATTGTGTTTAACTTTTGAATCTCTAAAAAATGTGTTTTTTCTTTGTAAAAAATCTTTTCATAAATGAGACCAATAAAGCTTACTTAAGGTTTTAATAAACTGAATTTATGCAAATTCCTCATTAATGCACCAATTAACCATTTGAATGCAAATGAATTGGAATTAAATTATAATGTTATTATACATGCATATAAATGGTATCTCAGAACTTCAATGTAATTTACTGTATTACTGTCAGTTATTACACAGAGTGATAATCTCCAGCTGGTGATCATAGAGTGAACATTTAGAGCTTTACATTCACTGTTTGTTAAATGATATATCTAAACTACATCACAACTAAGACAACTCCATCCTAACGCTAACTGCATCGTTTTCCTGTCACATATTCTCAGATTTCATTGAGAGACAGAACCACATTCCTCATCTCTGTATCTGATGCTTGTACAGCCTCATGGGAATTTCTCTGCTCTGACAGTGATGCAGCCCGGACTGACACACAAGTCATTGTGTCTGTCTGCCTGTTGTAGTTCCCAACGCAGCGATACACCTGACCCCGGATCAGTCTAGGCAATGTCTGATCCTATAGGACATAAATACATTTTTATCATATCTTTGAACTAAGGCAACATCACATAACAGCAGCTTACTGGTTAATCTAATTTTGTGAGTGATGTTGCAAAAAATATTCTGCATAATTTTTATTGTTTGCAAATATGGTATAGGATATATTATAGGATATATATACTTGGCTAAGAATGTCCTATCATAATCTATGTTTCTGATTTGTCATCTCTGTTCCAAACAAAATACACGCATGTTGGCAGATTTGCTCAGGTTAAAAAGACAGTTTTGGAGAATTATTGCCACCTTATAGCAATGCAATGGAACTGTAATATTAGTTTGAGAGCACCGATAACAGAATTTCATAGTAATAAAGATAATTCTTACACAGACCGTTTTGCAAACTGCCACACACATTTATTATTTA